>ML357324.1:0-17420 GCA_005239505.1 Nicotiana paniculata | reverse complement strand
ATATATATATATATATATATATATATATATATATATATATATACACACACTCTGGACCTCAAGAGATATCTTGCTCACATAACATCCCCACTACGCGGGACCTCAACACATAGGAAATTAGCAAGTCATTTCACAACTCACTCGGCACAAATCACAATATCGCATGAATCCGACGAAGATGGAACAACACCTGATATCCCAACACCCCTCCTTGAGGAGCGCTATACTGAAATGAACATATCTACCTCACATGAAGCCCATAATCATATTTAAATCAATCCACAAGCATCGAGTCTACCTTGCTCGTACCAAGCTAAGATAATAGCTTTCACCTGGGTCCATATTAACCCACTTTCTCTCATAATACACGAGAAAAACAATCATCACCGGGACAAACACCCCATAATCCACAATCAACTTAATCGAACGCCCTCCACACATAAATTCTCAAATAAACAATATTGCACTTCCCTATGCTCAGTCCAAATCTTCAATCCTTCAAGTGACTACATGTCACACTTATACAATCTTTTCATGGTCATGCTTCTACGACCTTCCACACAAGGCAACAAGACACATCAAGAACCCATGACCAGGGTACAAAGCCCCTTCTACCGAATATAAATCTCAGGTGACAATGAAGATAGCACCAGCTTACTCTGAACTTTCAAATCCCTTTTTCTTGTTCTTCCGAGCTCGTGACATCCTCATTAACACCGAACCGCAATCTCGATCCTTACTCCCAGTTACATTCTGCTTACCGCACCTAACATGCCAATATGATGTAGTGAGGGAATTCCATCATAACTTCTGAACCACCAATAGGGTGAACACTTCATCAGATAGAAACCTTTTACTTAACTCAATTCAGGAGTACCATCTCAACACACGGGTGAATTCCCACAATCACCCAACATGGAAATCCTTAAGTAGTAGGTCTATACCACCATAACCTTTCTGGGATCCGCCTACACCTAGCAGGACATAAAACTCAAATGCTCCCACATGAAATCCATTACGATGGCCGACAATCCTCGCACACACCGGCACAAACCACCTGCATAACTTAATCACATCAAAGGAACCGATCACCGCCGTAAATATGCCATTTAAACCATGGCTAATCAATCTATTTTCTTTAAATCATCTTCATTTGCCTCAGGAATAATAGCAAATTCCTTCAACTCATAGCAAACTCAACCCTCACTCATCCCGAGCGAGCTTGATTCACGAGACTATGCTGCCTAAATCCTGCAACCCGTCTCATACCCTCCTAATAATCTTTCTACAATCCGAAGTTTATTTCTCTCACTCCTCCAATACTATCTTGCATGCTGAAACATGTCATAGAACATTCCAACCACCCTTTTTTTTCTCAGAAATTACTCTGCAAAAGCTCGATTCTCGATCATAGTGCTGCCTGAGACCCTTAAACGCCAAATTCTTAACTTTTGAATTTTCTAGCACCTAAACACCCTTTTCCTTGAAGCACGTGACTGGGTCACTACCTTGACAACTCCCATATGCACACATTCATCAAATCCCACGCACAATCACCATTTCACTCCTTTCCCTTAGCTGAAATAACTTGCCAACACGCCGACAATCCGCAACCCTATGAGAAGACAGCCCTACAACCCAACTGCATATGGTGGGACTCCCCCACATAGCCCGAAGTTACTCCTTGCATCACTCTACACCCTAATGAGATCCTTTCTCCTTTGATAACGATCTTGCTCAACCAAACCGTCCAAATTCTTCCAAATTCTCTTGCTAGCACTCCCAAAATACTCAAATTCTCTAGCATCATTCACACATTCCGCCTCCTACCGAATAGCACCTAGAACCCCTCACCGAGACCTGCCAACCATGCTACCGCTGCCCTATTCACAGGAGATGACCCACCTGTGGTGACACCCGCGGACACCTTCCAACGGCGCTGAAATGCACGCTCTCTACGACTTCAATACCCCATCCTATGCCCTGCTTCATTTATCAACTTTACTAGTGCTTCCGCTCCTCGTGGACATCCATTAAATGCGCGACAATATATTCAAATTCCAAGCTATGTTGTCGCTCCCCCACTTTGTGACTGCTCAACTTCCGCTTATTACACCTGGCCTCCTAGAAGTGGAGCCACCGCCTAGCCTCACTTCAGGACCATTTTTTGCCAACCGCATTCTTTAATACTTCTTCTCAATACTCTGACCCCACACAACTGAAGAAACCATAGCACCGACAAACTTAACACATTCCATTCGATCAATGACGACTTCACGTCACAGGTGCATATCCCACCTCACTTGAAGACACCAAGCCCTACTACTTTATTAACCCCAACCGGACCATCCATAACCCAAATTCCTTTCCTCTGCCGGAACAAAATTACCGAAATCTCGAAATCAAACTCTGAGAAGACCTCCCTTCAAACCATTCATCACCCCCAACATATGGGAAGCATTCTATCATCACAATCGACATCGCGCGATAACCAATCGCAAGCATCATCACTACCTGAGCATAGCCTTAAGGCTCCCAGAAACACAGCTACTGAGCTGAAACAACATATTATTTCTTTTCAGGGCCATAACAAAAGCCCCAACCAATAACACATGGAAACATCTCGAATTACATCTGTAGCACCATTCAATTCCTCAAATTCCTAATTCATAGCAAGCGCTACGCGACGCGTAACATTGATTAGGAATGAACATAGGCATAAGCCTCAAAGGAATCAAACCGCACAATGAGGAATCAAGAAGGAAAGTACTCCTAACACCCTTGTAGCCTCTCGAAGATAAGTACAGACGTCTCCATGNCTCTCGAAGATAAGTACAGATGTCTCAGTGCCGATCCGCAAGACTCTACTAGACTTGCTCATGACTCGTGAGACCTACGGGAACCTAGCGCTCTGATACCATGTTGTCACGACCCAAAATCCATAGGTCGTGATGGCGCCGGACACCACTGTCAGGCAAGCCCAATCCTTAATTAGTTGAAATACATTCATGTTTTAACAAGTTCGAAATTGTTACCTTTCCTTGCATTTCATAATCAAATAAATAAATTTTCGTAAATTAAATACGACAGCAACTAAAATTTCTATTATTTAAAAACAGTGATCGAAAGATTTCACTTAAACAATTATCCCAATACATATCCCAGAACCCGGTGTCACAAGTACATGAGCAACTTCTAAGAATTTTACAAATATCACAAAGCCTGTCCGAAATACAGCTGGACAAGGAAATTAAAAATGAAATAGATACAGTATGAAGGTGACTCTGTCAGCTGCGGATTGCCTCCGGAAGATGCAGCTCGTCCGAGTCTCCGAATCCTCCACATTCGCTATGTAAGTACCTGTGCAATAAAATGCACAGCAAGTGTAGTATGAGTACAAGAACAACGTGTACTCAGTAAGTCGCCCGCCTAACCTCAGAGAGGTAGTGACGAGAGGTCAATTTAGACACTTACTAAAGGTCCATATAACATTTTTAAGAGTGACACTAAGCATGATTTTTATCATAGGCAGTTTATAAAATAGGATTTAATCATCCTTCAATTTCGTTCACATTTAACACTTTATATCTTCGTCTTATTCATAATTAATCAACATGGTGATTTAATCAAATAATAATAGATCAACGGAAGGAACAACTTCTTCCAAAAGTCTTTTTAATAACTTTAAGTCTTTGTCATTTCGATCGGTAATTTAACATTTCAGACCAACAATCAGGCAAGTATCATAACAACTACGCAACAAATATCATGCGCAGGAAATGCCGAGGGTCGAACAGTGTGGACCAACAATAATAAATTGTGCACTGCCGAGGGGTCGACCGGCTAGAACTATAGATGCATCTATCTGCCTCGCTCGCGAATCGATCATGCGACGCGGTTAACATAATACGGCTAGCCTGCTCGCGAATCATACATGAGACTCAGGTGCTCATATGAATACATACAAAAATACAGGGTCTTCCTGCTCGCGAATCATACATGCGACTCAGGCACCCAAAGTTACACATATCCACACCATAAATTCATATTTTGTCGAGAAAATCGTTTTTCTTAGGAAAATGAAAAAATCTTTATTAAAAGAAATATGAAATATAGGTTTTGAAATAGTTGTTTTTGAAACTCATTTCTCAAATGTAGTGATACTCCATGATACAATCTAGTCCATGTACACATATATTCACAGCGGAAGCAATTCTCGTTTTAGAAGGATTTAACAATATGAACTCTAGCTTTCTTTTAAACATTTATTTATGTTTCCGGTCATATTAGCAGTTCAATGATATAGGCAGGGTTACAGGTACACACATAAAGCGTGCTAGTGGGTCCTAGGCTACCCGGACATGGCATAATAGTAGCTACGCACGGACTCCTGTCACCTCGTGCGTACGTAGCCCCCGAAAATAGTAGCATATACTGGATTAATTCACCTAGGGGGACGATTCCACCTCACAAAGTTAGAAAGGAGACTTACCTCACTATGAAATTCCAACACCGACTTCCAAGCCCTTCCGATGACTCCAACGGACGCATAACGCTCCGAAACTACCACATAAATGACAAGCAATGAGAATTCATCCTAATACTCACAACAAGTTGAGAAAATATACTTTCCCAACCCCGCTCAGTAAAATGTCCAAAATGTCCTCGGGCCCACGTGCCCGGAATCCGAAATTTCTCGAAGATACATTCTACCCATAGCCTTACTAACTCAAATGTATAATTTGATCAAATATTCATGCTCAATTCATGGCTAAAATCCACATTTTCCATATTCTAGGTTTGCTTTTAAGTTTCCCAATTTTCCTACCAATTTCATGCTCAAATCCATGCAAGATCTTGTATTTAACCTTAGAAACAAGTAGAATAACTTACCTCTTGATGCTTGGTGAAATCTCCCTTGAAAGCTCTCCAAAATCGCCTAACCCGTGAAGAAAAATGAGAGAAAAATGGCACAAACCCGTTTTAAAACATTCTGCCCATGCATTTTCTGCACCTGCGGTCTTTCCTCCGCACCTGCGGTTTCCCTCAATCCCAGCCAAATCGCACCTTCGCCCACACTGCCCGCACCTGCGGCTTCGCAGGTGTGGAATATCCATCGCACCTGCGGTTCCCAACCAAGCCAAGCCCAAACTCGCACCTGCGACTCCCAAACTCGCACCTGTGACTCCCAAGCCACGTCTGCGGCCAAAACCTCGCAGGTGCGGATCACACCAGATGACAGCAAAAACGAGCCCTTTTCCAACTTCAACTTTGATCCGTTAACCACCCGGAATCCACCCGAGGCCCCCGGGACCCCGTCCAATCATACCAACCTGTCCCAAAACATAACACGGACTTGCTCGAGCCCTCAAATCACATCAAACAACGCCGAAATCACGAATCGCACTCAAATCCAACTCTTTAAGAACTTAGAATTTCAAACTTCTACATCTGATGCTGAAACCTATCAAATCACGTCCGATTGACCTCAAATTTTGTGCACAAGTCATATTCCACATTACAGACCTGCTCCAACTTCCGGAATCGCATTCTGAACTCGATATCAAAACTTTCACTTCCGGCCAGATTTCCCAAAAACCTTTAAATTACTGTGTTTAGCGAAATGACTTCAAAATGACCTTCGGACATCCGAATTCACTTCCGATCACTCTCCCAACACAAGAGTCACCATACGAACTATTCCCAGACTCGGAACCCCAAACGGACATCAGCCTCACTGACATGCACTTCAACCCCAAATTCATAAAATCTTTCAAAAATTCTAACTTCCATAATATACGCTGAAACGCTCTCAGGTTATCCAAAACCCGACCCATACATACACCCAAGCCCAAAATCATCATACGAACCTGCTGGAACCTTCAAAACCTGATTCGGAGATTGTTTACTCAAAATTCCAATCTTAGTTCTCCAACTTAAGGCTTCTGAAATGAGAATTTTCTTTCCAAATCAATTCTAAACTTCCTGGAATTCAATTCCGACCACGCCCATGGGTCATAATACCTGAAATGAAGCTGCTCGCGACTTCAAACCGCTGAACGACGCACTAGAGCTCAAAACTACCGGTCGGGTCGTTACATTTTGCATCTCCAACAACTTATTAGACTTAAACCTGCAATATTTAAAAATGAATTAAGAATTAGATGTCGACATCGCTTACAAGAAATTTTGTGTATGCCCCTAGCCCATATAGGTTGTTCGTGAAATACTATAATTGACGACATACAGAAGCTATTGGTGGCGACAAAATGTTATGAGTGAAATGTAGGGTGTTACTACAATTGGTGACATACAGAACCTTTAGTGGTGACTACAGAATTCGCGCAAAAGGTTATCAGTGAAATGTAGGCTGCTAATCAATTTGGCGACAACAGGACCTTTAGTGGCGACTACAGTCGCTGCAAAAGGTTGTCAGTAAAATTTAGGTCCCTACTCCAATTGGCGACACACGACACCTCTTTCTGTGGTGGTTGTAGCAATCGCCACGGAAAGTCACCGAAATATTGGTTGGAAAATATGGTATAACAGCTGTTGGCGACTATAGGGGAATGTCGTTAGTATAAGATAAATTCTTAAAAGGACATAAACATATTAAAACATTTGTGTGAGGCATTACACAAAATTAGAAGGGACAAAAATGAAAGTTTAAAATGTTAAATTGTGTAAGTGTTATCGTAATCTAACATAATAGTTGTTTATAATTTAAGTAACAAAAAAACATAGATGCGGTAATGTAACAAAACTTTATACAAGCTCAAAGAAGAATTGTGGAAAGGAATCAAACACCGAGAGGTCTTTGTGGTACCTAAATGTCTCAAGATTAAGTGTTTTAAGTTAGCCAACTGATATTGAAGTCCTGAAATGTCTCGCCACGGAAGGTTGTCACTGAAATACTAGTCGTGTAACGACCCGACCGGTAATTTTGAGAGTCGTATTCCTATTCCCTCCATTTACTTCTCCCTTTATGCTTTACAGTTGTTTTGTGACTTGCCGAGGTAGTTGGCTCGGGTCCGAAGAGGTTTCAGAATGAGTTGAGACACTTATCTCAAGGTTGAAAGCTTAAGTCGAAATGGTTGATCGGATGTTGACTTATGTGTAAATGATGTCGAGATGGCATTTTGATGGTTCAGTTAGCTCTGTTGGGTGATTTTGGACTTAGATGCGTGTTCGAATTATGATTTCGAGGTCTATAGTTGAATTAGGCTTGAAATGGCGAAAGTTGAAAATTTAGAAGCTTGACCGAGAATGGACTTTGTGGTTACCGAGCTCGAATTGGAGTTCCGGGAGTTGGAGTAGGAACATGGTGTATTTTTGAGTTGTGCACAAAACTTTAAGGTCAATCGGACGTGATTTGATAAGTTTTGGCGTCATTTGTAGAAGTTGGAATTCCTTAGTTTAAATAGGCTTAAATTGGGGTGCGACGTATTTTTTATGTTGTTTGACATGATTTGAGGACTCGACTTAGTTCGTGTCATATTTTAGGAGTTGTTGGTATAATTGGTTGAGGTCTCGAGGGCCTCGTGTGGAGTTCGGATGGTTAAAAAATCGAATTTGGAGTTGGGATGATTACTGAAGTTGGGAGTCTACTGGTGTAATCGCACCTATGGAGCTTTGATTGTAGGAGCGAGCTGTGTTGCGCATATGCGGGCGGGAGTGAGGAAGGATGTGTCGCAGGTGTGAAAGATTTTCCGCACCTGCGTAGTCGTGGATACGGAGGGGTCGAGCACAGAACCGGGGGTTCAGCGGAGGTTATGGAAGGTGGTCGCACCCGCAGTTGCGCAGAAATGGAGTATCTTCCGCAGGTGTGATGTCCTGGCTCCAGTGGTTCACCGCAGAAGCGGAAAGACCTAAACAAACTTGATAAATGTTTTTCATTGATGAAATTGTCGAATTAACCTATGATAGAATACTTTGCACATGCCTACACTTTAGCATGTTATTTACACCAGTCCAGGGATAGGAGAATCATATTTCATCCATTGTATACTTGCTTAACTGCTCATGTATGATATTATTAGGCTGTCGCACGTGAGTTTTTCGTGCAACAGGTGAGTTGTCCGTGTGGATCCATATATTGATATTATTGACACGTGAGTTGTCAATGCAGCACGTGAGTTGTTCGTGAGGATCCATATATTGATATTATTGGTACTTGAGTTGTCCGTGCAGCACGTGAGTTTTTCGTGCGGATTCATATATTGATATTATTGACACGTGAGCTGTCTGTATCGCACGCGAGTTGTCCGTGCAGATTCTATTGCTAGCACGTGAGTTGTCCATGCAGTATGTGGAACTTTTATTTTCTTGATCATTTATCTGATTTACATGTTTTCTTTCCTCTACATGTTATAATACTGTTGAGCAGGGTATTTGAGAACCAGTGCACAGGAACACACAGATAGAGAGTATGGGTAGCTTGGCATTCATTTCATTAGAGGAGAGGCCACTAGCTTTGGACATTCAGTCCCTGGCTAACAAACTTGTGAGGTTGGACATTTCAGATCCCAGATGAGTTCTTGCATGCATTGTTGCTCAGTCTTCCCTATTGGACCAAATCAAGGCTCGACTGTTTGATGATCCGCATTTGATGGTCCTCAGAGAGACGGTACTACAGGGTGGTGCCAAGGAGTTTTCTATCGGCGAGGATGGTGTTCTGCGACTCTAGGGTCGTCTATGTGTTCCTAATCTTGATGGCTTGAGAGGGAGGATTCTAGAGGAGGCACAAGCCTTATGAGCTAGCCTTAATGTATTAATAAAAAAGAGATAGAATTGCACTGAACTAACAAATGACCTCAACAAATTAAGCTTCTCTTACCTTGCCTTGTTTATTTGTGATACTTATTGAGTTGGTTGTACTCACAGTACACCCTGCACCTCGTGTATAGATCCAGGCATTTTCGGGCGAGTCTACCTGTTCGGAGATCATCGAGGTAGCTGCTTGCCATCCGCAGACCTTGATCCTCCTTTCCCTATCTTTCAGTTTTATGTATTTGGTTTTACTTTCCAGATAGTGTACCAGATTTTGTTGTTATGTATAGATGCTCATGTACTCAGTGACGCCTAGGTTTTTGGGATTTTCCCGCATTTAGTTGTGACTCTCTATCCAGAGATGAAAGTTTTACTTATTTAAACCATGTTTCAGTATGTTGTTCATTCAAAGTGTTGGTAGTTGTTTGAGACGTAGGTTTTCCTAGTACCATGATGGGCGCCATCACGATGAGTTGGTTTTGGGTCGTGATAGTTCGCTATTACAATGGCGACATATAGCACAATATTTGGTGGCAACGGTAGAAGTCGCCACTAATACGATCACCAAAAGCTTTATTTCATCTTGTGCTCTAACGGTTATAAACATGAATGTGACTAGATTATCCTTTAATGTATTACTTTTCTAGTAATAAAATATTTTCCTAATCAAAACTATTTTAATTTTAATTTTTTTACATATAATTTTTGTGAATGTTTTCCGCTAAGGCTGGGATGTGAATGTGCGTCCGCTCCTGTTGTATTATTATTAATTTTTTTATTATCCTTTGCGGCGGTTGTGATCATCACAAATAGTATACAAATGCACCACAAAATAAATTTTAGGCATATGTAGCACTACTTTTGATGACGACTATGAGACCGCCAGATATGAGATTGAGTTTAAAAAATGGTCAGAATATATGGGCACTAACTCTTTTTTTTCTCTATATTCTCTTTGTAATTTTTATTTTCTTTAATAACGATCACTTTTGTTGGATGAAACATTCTCAAATCAGTACTATAGCATAACATTCCAAGCCATTACTATGGAAATTGAAGGCAATTCCAACTCTCACCTATTCATATTAGTCATGGATATGTTTAAAAAGGGAAAATAAAGATCTTTAGAGCCAAAAATTAGTATTAGAAGTTATACATATCTTTAGCAAAAGTTGTTGCAATGTCGATCGACTTGTTTATTCAATGAGGACGCCACAACATAAAAAAAGACAATTGAAAGGATACATAAAGTACATTTCTCTACATTAATTTATATATCTTGCGTCAAATGTAATGAATTGGTAGTTGTGTAATTCAAAAAAGAAAGAGAAAGGAAAAGGTCAAACCACTCTACGGCACACTCTTAAACTCAATAAATTAGATATATATATATATATATATATATATATATATAAAGCAATGATAATGAGACTGAGACTGTTCTCATTCTTGTTTTTGTAGATCACACTCTCAAAAGATATCGTGTAATTTTCGTGATCAGATAAGAATTAAGAAAACAAGTAATTGATTATCTAATAACTGCTACAACACCTGTTAGAGATGCTAAGACTTTCTTATGTACTCCAACAATGAAGTAGCCTTCCTCTTGGCTCTCTTAGTGTCACTCTTAGTGAGCTCTAAAAGAGATATAATTGCACCAAGCCTACAATTGCACAAGGAAAGTAAGATGGAAGTTGCGTTCTCTTTGTTACGAGGTAGACCTGTCCTTAGGAGATCTATCAATACCAGTATTGTGCTAGATCTTGTTATAGCCACCTTAGCTTCTAATTGGTGGTTGTCTAGGACCAAAAGAATGGTCAAAGCTTCATGAAACATCAGCATTTTTAGTAGTGCTGGTATAATCCCAGCCCGAACAGCCCGACTCCTTGTTTCCTTGATATATGCACAAGTTAAACAATGTTGATAGAGAATCTTTCTTCCCTATGATATTTTCTGTCATAAGCAAATCTATGAGAGCCGGTATGGCCCCCGATGCACCTATTAATGTTTTATTCTCATCGCTGAGTGACAAACTAAAAATGGTTTCTGCTGCATTTTCTCTTGCTTCCATGCTCTCTGCTCTGATATCCAATGATTCAATTATTGATAAATGTTGCACTAGCTATTATGATATAAGTTCAATGCACGAAGTGCAATGAGATCTCCAATATAGTACGTACTTGGAATATAACCTTCAAATCTATTCCTTGATAGATTGATAATCATGTTTGCAATCAAAACTCGATGATATTATATTCAAGATTCAATCCCTTTGTCGTAATTGACAGAGATACATCACAATTAAAATTACCAATATATTGATCTCCTAATGAAACAATCACAATAACCATCTCATTTGTCGCTCACAATAATATGTAAATATTTGTTTAATCTTTCATCACCAAAATTATACCATATTAACCACAATACATTTTGGAGTGAAAAAGTTTGCTTTAAAGAATTTGTATCTTGGACTCAAAGCCATTAATCAGACACTACAACACGCGACCATGAACGAAGTAAATGTGGAAAAAAAATACTTGTTACATAGGGCTGAAGGAGCATATATTTATACATGTTTCAAAATCGAGCTTTGTTGTATGATAAGAACAAGAAATCAGCATCGATTTAATCCGAGATCTGTTATTGAAAATGCTTATTTAATGAGCATTCTCAATATTATCCCTCGAAGAGGACTCGAAATTCTTCATGTTTTCTAGCACGAGATCTTGTATGAACTTTTGAGCATTTGATGTAGCAGAACTCCTTGAGCTAGTCCCTTAATTGCTTTTTAGCATAAGCTCAAGGATGCGTTTATTTCTAAATATGAATGGCACGTCGCTTCAATCATAGATCTTTGTTTCTGCGCATAGCTCAAGGCAATGGTAATCAGAGCAGTTAAAAAGAGGGTTATTGTTATGATATATGTCAAACATTTGTTGAGGGACGATTAAAGCTAGGAAAGAAATGCAGAAGATCCAAGTGAATGCAACTAAGCTACTGTGAACACATTTATGGCTCCTACTGATCCGAAAACTAATTTTGATGCAAGGTTCTTAAAATTAAACTCGTTATAGATTTTGATATAATATTTGCTGAAATAATAGTGCGTTCTCATAATTATATGTCTTATTCTGAAAATTCGAAAAGTTATAAAGACGATAAACTTTAGTTACTTTAGTGATACATAAAGTAGTTTTGTGACTTTACCATTAAAAAGGATAATATTCAATGACATTTTTTAAATTGACCCTATTCTTTTTAATGTATTGGTCATCCATAAAAGAATAAAACAAAAACAACAACTTTTTTGGACTGGACCATCAAAGGGGATTTTTTTTTATTATTTTGTGATACTTCTGTGATTGCACAAGCCTGTTACATGAAATGCATCAAACTAAAACAAGCCAACCGTGAGAGAAATAATTGAATTTCAAAAATCTTTGACAAATTCAAATAGGATTTTTGTCAAGAATATTCACTTGCTCTCTATTGATTAACGCTCTTCAACAAAATCTTAGGTCATGTCCGTCCATTCCATTAGTTCCAAGAAAAATTAATAGTTCGAAGTAAGAAGATTATATTTATAATTTTGAAGTAAATTCATATATCAACTTCTTTTGCTCTTCTTAGAAATAAAACTTACTAATCTAAAAGCTACACAACAATGCAATAAATCACAATTTATTATTTAAAATATCTGAAAAAACGATTTTAAAATTTAAATCTTAACAAAAATTACTTCTAAATATGAAGGGACAAACTTCACATAAAGAAAAGGTTGAGGGCCAATTCAACATTTAAATTACATTATAAACAGATTATCGGCATCGCGAGGGAGATTTCCCAATTCCTATAACCCGACTGAATAGTGAAGCCCATATTCATCACTGAAACCCGTGGACCAAATGGGATGTCTTTTTTTTTTTAGTTTCAGAATTATATTAGAGAAACCCCATTTGGTTAAAGTTCATTGATTTGCAGCTTATAAAGGTGAAAAGGGTAAATTTATGCTCAAAACTAGCTCTTTGTTTTTTCATTGCTTCAAGTTTGAAACTTTATGCTTTGCTGAGGTTTTTGTTTTGACCCTTCTTGCATTTGATGAAATTCTATGGCTTAATATGCTTGTCTTCTTTGCTAATTTTCTGTTTTACAGCAAAACTAGCTAATATTCTTATGAAAATGCTGTATAAAGTTATTTTTGAATTTCGAATCTTGAGATTCTTGGTTGAAGTTGGAATTTTATTGATATTTTTTTTTTGGAGGGGGCGGGATTCTGTTTTGACACCTTATTGTGAAAATTTAATGAAATCCTATATCTTACTCAGTCGTCGTATATTTTAATTTATGTTTCATGATGATATGATGGGGATTGACTATTCTGCTTGAAATAACCTGCATAGATGGTACTCACATTTGAAAATTCTTCTGTTTTTTTTTCTTCCTGCAAATGAAAATTTTGTCGTTTGCCTGGTTTTTTGGTGTTGGATGTTGATCCCTATCCTGTATTTGGAATTTGGTTTTGTTCCAAGATCATGATAGCTTAAGATGTATTTACTTATAGGGAAAAACATGCTTTTAATCTTGTATTTGAAGAGGCATTGTTAATCCTTGTGCTTTTATGTCCTTTGTTATAAATTTTGATTTTAAGTAGTACATTCAGCCTTGATAAGTAACTCTTGTTAAATTTATTTTATTTCCTGATCAGGTATTTAGTTTTCAAAAATTTTACCCTTCTAAAAAAATTTTCTGGTCATGGCCATCTACACTACTCAATGATGGGAACGGAAGGTAAAACGCTGTTTTGTTTCTGTCATTGGGGAAGAAAGAATAAGGTGTTTCCAGATGCATCCACTTCGTATGTGGGAGGTATTACTGATCAGATTATTGTGAAGACAGGCATAAAGTACATTGATTTTGTGAATGCAGTTTTTGACTGATTAGGCATTGATCCTTCTGATAATGTCTTGCAATTTACAGTGAAGTTTGATAGGGCCCAATTGATACGCCTGTCACGATCCAAAATCCCATCACAGGAGTCGTGATAGCACTTAGTCTCTAAGACTAGGTTAGCCGATTCCAATTACAATGCAAGCCCCATTTTTTTTATAAAAAAAAAATATAATCGAATACAATGTCAAAACTAACAGCGGAAATAATCAAACAACCTCTCAAAACTGGTCATACTGAGTCACGAACTCTAACTGAATACAAACAAGGATCTCAAGGTCGAATATACAATACTGTTCGAATAAAAGTTGACAGTACAATAAAATGGAAAGACTCCAAGGGACTGCGACGATCAAACAGCTCTACCTTGAATCCTTGCGATCACACTCTAACTCTGTTCGAGGCCGATATCTCCAATACCTGGCTATGCACAAAAATATACAGAACTGTAGTATGAGTACACCACAATCGGTACCCAGTAGATATCAAGACTAACCTCGGTGGAGTAGTGACGAGGTACAGTCAAGACACTCACTAGTCTATTAACATGTGCAGTATAACATATAAAAATAATAGGAATCAAATAACAATGATGGCAACAATAATCAACTAGTGATATAAACAGTTGGGCAACAAGAACACCATAAATATTGCTCAGTAAATAATGAATACAAGTACGATCAATTAATCAAGTCCTTCAAATATAAATTTTTTGCCTATAAATCTTTCAAATAATAATCTTTAGGATATAATACCTTCCGATAAATATATTTCGAATATACTTTCTTCAAATAAATATCTTTCAAATATAATACTTTCAAACCAATATCTTCCGAATATAATTCTTTCAAATAATATTTTCGAATATAATTCTTTAAATAAAAGTCACCATATGACACCTCATTTTAAAATCACGGGTCTCAACCCATTTTCATATTTCCACGGCACCTTGTGCCAATTTCAAATAAGTATCTTTCTAATATAATTCTTTCAAATAAATATCCTTCGAATATAATTATTTCAAACCAATTTATTCCGAATATAATTCTTTCAAATAATATTTTCGAATATAATTCTTTCAAATAAAAGTCACAATGTGACAACTCATTTCAAAATCATGAAATAACTCAACCCATTTTCATATTTTCACGGCACTTCGTGCCAATATTTCTATCACAACCACACGGACAACTCACGTGCCAATATCGTCATTATTTACTCACGACACCTCGTGCCCACATTTCATATCACGACTGCACGGACAATTCACGTGCCAGTATCATTTTCATTATATAACCGCGACACCTCGTGCCCATATTTCATATCATAACTGTACGGACAATTCACGTACCAATAATTAATTCATCATTTATCCCCCCCCCCCTTACCTCGTGGCCATATCATAATCCTCCCAGCACTATCCATTGGCTCATAACTTCAACATATATGTAACAACCCGACCGGTCGTTTTGCGTTATCGGACCCCGTTCCCCTAAATAAAACTTCCCATAGCGGCTTATTGTGATTTATGACTTGCGGGGGCGGGTGGTCCGGGATTCGAAAGTGTTTAGAGTGCTATAGGAACACTTGGTTCCTTAAGGTTGGCCTTTAAGGCCAAGTTTGACTTCGGTCAGCATTTTGAGTAAACGACCTCGGCGCGTTGTTAGCGAAGTCAAGAAAACTTAAAGTTCCTAAGTTTGGTTCTAGGGGGTTTGAGGTGTGATTTTGAGTTTTAGTGTTTTTTTGGGTGTTCCGAAGGCTCGAGCGAGTCCGTATTATGATTTGGGACTTGTTGGTATATTCGGACGGGGGCTCGGGTGGGCCCAGGTGCCTCCCGGACACCACATGAGGCCAAAAACCAGTTGAAATAGTTGCTGGTGCACCTGTTCTGGTGTTGACCGCAGGTGCGGTTGCCCAGTCACAGGTGCGGGACCGCAAGGAGTGGTCCCGGTCTTGCAGGTGCGACCCCCAGCGGGCAGCCCATTTCTCGAAGGTGCGGACAAAGTTCTGCAGGAGCGGAGCCGCGGGTGCGGTCTCCTCTCCGCAGGTGCGGGCCCAGGCTTCCTCGTCCATTTCCGCAGGTGCGAGACCGCATGTGCGGTCATCGAGCCGCAGGTGCGGAACCACTGTCAGACTGTGTGTTTCTTAAATACGGGATTCTTCATTTCATCCTCCATTAGAACACCTTGAGAGTTTGGGAAAAGGGCTCAACGACCCAACCACTGAAAGGTAAGTAAATTCTATCTTACAGTGATTAATGCATGCATTCTTAGTAGGATTTAACTGCTTAATTAGCGAAAAATTTAGGAATTTGGGTAGTAACCTAGGGCCTTCGAGAATTTAGAAAATTACCTATCAATTAGCTATGAAATCAAGTAAAAATCATGTATTAATGATCCTTAGGCTATGGGTGAGTGTTTCCTTTGAAATTTTTTGGAATCCGAGCATGAGAGCCCGGGGTTGGATTTTAGGATTTCTTCAAGAATGGCGAAATTGACTTAGTAGTAGGAGGATTTCCATACTTTGAGCATAAATTGATGAATTTGTATAACATTTTGCTAGTTTCGAGTCCTCGGGTGTAAAACTCGGAGTTTCGGGCGCGTTCTTGGTCCGGGGAATAGATTCGACACGAGGTGAGTCTCCTTTTTAACCTTGTAAGGGGGAAACTGTCCCCCTAGGTGATTTAAATGCTATATCTGATAATTGTGGGGGCTACGTACGTACAAAGTGACGAGAGTCCGTACGTAGCGGCTATTATTGTTATGTCCGGGTAGTTAGACCTACACCATGCCTTATGTTTTCCTTGAAATGAACAATATGCTTAGTGAATTAATGTTACATGCGGCTTGTTTCCCTGAGATCATGGAATTTAAAGAAATTTTAAGGATTTGATCACGAAGAGTAATTTATAAAGAACAAATGTGTAGATTGTGTGTGCATGTGACCGCTTCGCAGTTTACATTCCGCGAGCGGAGTGTTATTTTCCGCACTCTCATGGGAGCGGGCCGTAAGCCACGGCGAGATTGAAAGATATATATATTATGGTTCGGGTCGTTCGACCCTCGGCAGTGCACATATATGATCATTTTGATGGCTCAGGCCGGATGTCCTTATCTTGTATGCGCATGTTAAATTGTTAAGAATTCTTTTATTGATTTTAAGTGTTCAGATATATATTTTTAAAGGAAAGAAAAGAATAATGAAGTAAAAATTGTATATTTACTTCCATTAATTATTTGAACTATTGTTATTTAAATGTTTACTGCTTTTATCATCCTTGTATGTTTGTTACTGATGTTATATCTTGTAATCATTTTGTTGGACCTTAGTGAGTGTCAAGTCCACCTCTCGTCCCTGCCTCTTCGAGGTTAGGCGGGATACTCATGCTGCACTTCTGTACTTAATTGTACAGGTTCTGAGGCTGGTGCATCTGGTTATCAGACCGGAGCTCGATTCTGATCTTAGTTGGACCCGACTTCACGGTGAGCTGCTTCTCCTGACGATCCTCGGCAGCACCATGGAGTTTTCTTTTGCTTATTTCCCGTCTATTTCTTTCAGACAGTGGGATTGTATATTATGTTTTGTATACTCTGTTAGTATGCCCGTAGGACTTCTGACCCTAGTTCCTGGCACACACATAGTTGTTATTTTGGTTTGCGGGTCTATATATATATATATATATATATATATATATATATATA
>ML357323.1:0-20683 GCA_005239505.1 Nicotiana paniculata | reverse complement strand
TTCATCCTGCACATTCGTTTTTGATTAAAACCACAAAAATTTTGAAAAGTGTTATTTTTTGCACAGGGGTTTTGTAATGGACCATTTTTGCGAATACGGCCCTTCGATACTTCAGGTAGGAAGTTTTTAAGGCTGTGTTTGCAATTGGGTCGAGATTTAAAGATAAACCACATGCAGGCACTTTTGCAAAAACGGCCTTCCGGTGCCCCACTTGGGAAATCAAGCTATAATGGCGTCATCTAATTTTATTTTGAAAAATAGAGTTGGACCCGATGAGGTTTTCCTACGTATCCCACACCAGTGAGAATCAAATGATGCGTAGTTCGGGAAAATCCTGACTGATTAAAAATATACACCCACTCATTTTGTTTTGGAATATTATTTTTTCAGAAATTTTGGCAGAGTTTCGGGATAAATACGAGGATTTTCAAAACAGGGTGAATTTTCTATTCTACCTCACTCTTGGTTTTTCTGTTCATTTTTTTAATTATTTTAGCCGGTTAATACACAAGCTGAAACAAATAAATGCATATGTAGCAGGTAAGATGCATCAAGGAAGTCTTTTTATTTTGGGGTACACCTGTCCTAGACGGACCCAACCCCTGTGTTGAGTCCCCTAAGTCAAATGCACGTGATGCAAATAATCGTTCCTACTAGGGATCTGACATGAGGCTATGTTATACTAAGTTTAAATCCTGGGGTTTTGTTCTAGACCAGGCTTACCCGAGCGGACAGCTCGAGCCGAGAGGAGGCAGCGTACCGGGAATAAAGAAGCTTCACCGGCTTTGCAACTTGTCAGTACCTCGTTCTGAAATTTGGATATGACTCTAACAGAAAAGAAGTCACACGAAGTGCACACTTCCCAGATGATTTAGAAGACCTAGAGAGAAGAGGGGTTTCAGCACAGTTTATATCCAATTCAGATAATATCAAAGTGGTAAATATGGCAATTAGCACGTCAGGTTTAAACACATAAAATCAGAAAATAAAAGCCGAAACATAACAGTTATATAAACTCGAATTCTTGAACCCTGAACCAGAGATTCTGGGTTCGATTCCCAGCAGAGTCGCCAGAGCTGTCACACCTCCTTTTTCACTACCCCCATATTAATGAAGGGTAATAAGGGAGTTTTTACACTTTAAGTGACATTATTCGGATTTGGAATTTATTTTAGTTTTCGGAGTCGCCACCCGGATTTTTGACGATGCTCTGGGACACCGTTTTATTTTAAAATCCCAAACCGAGGAAATTTTGACTCTGGTTTAGTTTGTCTGCGACTAGAAATCGGAGTAAGGAATTCTGTTAACCCGGGAGAAGGTGTTAGGCATTCTCGAGTTCCATGGTTCTAGCACGGTCGCTTACTATTAATATTTGGCCTATATTATCTGATTGTTTTACGTGTTTTAACTTATTGTGCATTTAGCCTTTTTTCACTTTTTAAACCTCTTTTAATATTTATGGATTTATCTTGAAATAAGTCATGATGTCGTGCACTTATTTTTTTTTGGGGACATATTATAACTACGCCACATGAAATGCATCCGCAATTACAACATGTGATTTTAATTATAGTTTGAAGTTGAAGACGGGGACATGATTTGTGCACCCGCGTGTAGATTACGTAGTCAAGACTACGGTCGTGACGGTTTTATACTGCCCATTTGTGGCGATGTTCGAGTTTACCCTTAAAAAACTGATTTACTAAACTGAGTTACCTAATGTACCCCTTAGAGTCCCTGAATTTACCATTGGGTAATCAAGGTTAAGCTCACATGAGTTATTATTTAAAGGTGGTTAGTTAACCTTAGTTATGTTATTTAGTTAACTACGAGTTATTCTTAACTAGGGTTAAGTTAATTAGTTAAAGGTTAATTGATTAAGTTCCTATTAGTCAACTAGGCTTAGCTTAATGTAAATAAATCAATTTAACTCCTTAACCTAAGCTAACTGATTTAGTTTAATTAATTCAACTCAATTACCTAAAATCAGAAACTTAACTAATTATTAAGCCTAGGTTAAATGATTTGTTTTAGTTAATTAATCCTTGTTAGGCCCTTTAATTAATTAAGACTAATAGGTATTCTTAACTAGGGTTAAGTTAGTTAACTAAGGGTTAGTTGGTTAGGTTCCTAGAGTTGGTTTCCAACCATACTCACTAGTTACCTAGGTTTAGGTTAATTTCATTATTAGGTATTAATTCTAGTTTTAATTTAAGACAATCAGTTTAGTCCTTTGAACTTAGATTAACTGATTTTTGTTTAATTCAATTTAAATCTAAATGTGGCTTGTTCTTTTATTATCTTAACCAAATCAGTCCCTAATTACTCTTTACGTAATCAGTTGATCTCAAGATATGACCAACACTGAGCAGACATATGCTAAAATCAGAATAGATGAATTAACAACTCAGGTGTGAATCCCCAATTCAAAATCAGTTTGACAAATCAGAAATGGATTAAGGAAAAGAGTCAAATAATTCAAATGAAATCAAAAGGGAATCATAATTAATCGATTATTAATCAACAAACTATGACTAAAAGCTAGAGAGCTTTTAACTGATGATCCATAGGACAACTAATTCAAACAAACGATTATCATTCCAAAGTGTTAACCTGACTGGCATGTACATGACAACAAGAATCAAAATCTAGCATAGCCAAAGGAAAATAAAACGAACAAGAATGAACAGCGGCAGAAACAGTCATATATGCACGAAGAATAGTGATAAAAAAAACTTAAACGAGAAACATGTATATTACTAAATGCACACTAACTGAAGCATGATTATTATCAGTATGTATGGACTCGAATCAAATCAGTGATGCCAAAAATAGTGATTAACATGTTCAAAGTTTTCATACTATCAGAAAAGAAACATAAAAATAAATAATAAATATAAAAAAGGAAAAGGGGATACCCGTTAAAGAGTTTGGTCGGAAAATGTGCCTTCGCCGGACCTTGCCGGACTCTGGCGGGGTTTGAAAATAACTCAAACCCACATGAATCAATATCCCTCAATGAGAGCTATCGATCCATGTAAGTAGGAGCTATTGAAGATCTTTGGTTCAGCGGGTAAGTGAAAATTAGGGTTTTCATTTTTCAGATTTGAAATTACTCATTTTGGGGTGAGTTTTTGAGGAAACGGATGGTGGGAGGTGGTTGAGAATGAAAAGGAGATCGTCTGGTGAAATTTTGGTGGAGTTTGGTTGAGATCCACCGCCGGAGGTGATTTCCGGCCGGCGGAATTAAGGCGGGGGAAGGCGGCGAACAGGCGGGGTGAGAGAGATGAGAGAGAGAAGGGGTATGGGGGTGTTAGACTTTGCAAATGAAAGGGGTGGGGAGTGTTTGGACACTTAAATATCAAATGGGTGGGGAGTTCCCAACCGTTAGATCAAAAGAGATCAGCGGCTGGGATCCTTCATAATTCAAACGGCGTCGTTTAGTGGTGTAAAGGAGCTGATCGACTTGGGCTTTATTGGGCTGGACCTGGTGAGTTATTTTTGGGCCTGGTCAAGTTAGACCAGGTCCGATTTTGAGCCTATGTTGAATTATATAATTAAACTAAAACCCAATAACAAAATGTAGTAATTAATTCTAACTTAGTTTTGTCTAATTATTAATTGATAAATTTATTAAGAGTAAAACAATTAATTTAACACTCATATCATTTAAAGAATAAATTTTCACACTTGAATTAATAAGTTATCTACCTTATGTCAAATGATCATATTTTGTTATTAATCAATTCAATTAAATATCAATAATAATTTTGTAACCCCTTGATGATAATGCATTTACTAATTTTTTTAAAAATGAACTATGATTATGCAATGCAAAAACAATTCACAAAAACACTAAAATTCAACAACATTTATAAATTTAATTTATTTTGTTGAATTCTGTAGGAGTTTATGGTGGGTGAAAAATCACGTGCTCACACTATATATAGTTCAAGCAATATCAAAGCGGTAAAAAGCTGCATTTAGCACATTAGGTTCAAACACGTAAAAAATCACAAAATAAACAAAAGCCAAGTATAATAGTTATTCTAAGCTCGAATTCTGAACCCAGAACTAAATATTCTGGGTTCGATCCCCCGCAGAGTCGCCAGAGCTGTCACACCTCCTCTTTCCCGAGGTATAGGGTAGTTTTTCCAATTAAAGTGATATTAATCGAAATGAGATTATTTATTTAATTTAGAGTCGCCACTTGGATTAATTTATGGTGTCCCAATTCACCGGTTTATTTTAAATCCCAAATTGAGAAAATTTGACTTTATTTAAAGTCCGCAAAACTAGAAGACCGGGTAAGGATTTCTGTTAACCCGGGAGAAGGTGTGAGGTACTCCCGAGTTTCGTGATTTAGCATGGTCACTCAAATATTAATAATTGCTCTAATTATCCGATTTAATACATATTTAAAAACCTATTGTGCATTTTTACTTTTTGACCGCTTTTAGTATTTATGGAATTTGTTTGAAGAAATCGCGATGTCGCGCACTAGTTTGTTCTTGTTCACATTGCGGATCGCGCTACGTGAAACGCACTCGCGATTTACAATATGTTAATTTTTATTATTATTTAAAGTTCTGGTCGAGTCACGTGAAACGCACACTCAAATTGGGATTTATGTGTCGTGACTATGCCACAGGAATCGTACCAATGACCACGATAATTTATTAATCGCACCTAAAGCAAGCTACGATGTTTATTCAAGTCATAATTTATGGAAATAAAGTTGTAAGAAGATGTCGTATCCATGGAAGCTAATCTCTAAATTAATCCTTAGATAAACAGATTGGAAGGAAAGAAATGTTTGTTCTAACACTACTAAAAATTCGGGAAAAAGCGACCACCAAAAGCGACCAAAGATGGTCGCTAAACAGTGAAAAAGCGACCAAAATGCATCCTACCGGGCTTGGTCGCTATTTTTTTGACCCCTTTACACTAGCGACGAACTTTGGTCTCTAAGGTAAAGGACCAAATATTCCGGATATACAATATAGCGACCAATTTTGGTCGCTTTAATATTTTAATAATATAAATTTAGCGACCAAAGTTGGTCTCTATAATTAAATTACATTTTTTTTATATTTATTATTATTCAAAATATAGCGACCAACTTTGGTCTGTAAACCAAATATTATATTTTTAAATCCGGACTATAGCGACCAAAGTTGGTCGCTTTTTTTTAATTTTTTTTTTAAACATAAGCGACCACAATTGGTCGCCAATTTATAGAATTTAATTTTTTTTATACATAAGCGACCAAAATTGGCCGCTAATTCCAGAATTTTTGTTTTTTAACAGAATAGCGACCAAAGTTGGTCGCTTTTCTGGGTATAATTTTGGCAGAAACAACCTGTTTTGGCAACTACACCACCTGCCAGCATACCAAATTTCATATTACAAGCAACAACAATAACAACAACAATACCAACAATTAAACCAACAACAACAACAACAACAACAGAACAACAACAACAATAACACAACAACAACATTAAAACCAACAAAGTATAAAGTTCAATAGAACTAACACATTAAACTAACAAAACTAAGTTAACACTTATTACAAGCCCATTCGAAAATCGGTTCTATTGTCTAGTTCAAAGTATATAAAAGTACTCAAGGACTGTTTCATTTAACATCATTATCATCACCATCTGATGAATCTTCATTATCAAGACGGTAATGAGAAGGGTCATTTTGTGGAGGACGAGAATAACGATCACGGGGAGGAAGGGAGGAACTATCACGGGGAGGATGGAAGGGACACTCACATTCAAGTTGAACCTCTGGCGATGACTCGCGAGACTGGGGAATCGGAAAAGCTCCAGAAGCTAGGAGATCTTTGACCTGAGCTTGCATGCCATGGTACTGAGCTTGCATGCCAACGTACTGAGCAACTCTAAGCTTTTCTCTTTCCTTGGCCGCTTCTAGATCGGATGTGAGCTGTGTCACAGTCTCCCGCATAGCGGAGAGGCTCTCCCCATGAAGTTTCTCACCTTACGAGGAAGTCCCTATTCCTTGCATTCCACAGTGATAGTGATGGAACTTCTTAGTAGGAAGCCCGTATACCTTCCCCCATTTTGCACCGCCAGCAGCCTCCATCCATATTCTTTAAGCATCCTCGTCCGAAAGTTGGATATCCTCGCCCGACTCATTAGGTGCTGACTGTGTATGAATTCCTCCACGTCAGCTGTGAAGCGATCCTATAAGAAAAATTACATTGAATTAGTATTTCAAAATTTATATAAGTGTAAATCAAAATACTTAATGAAAAGTGAAAACTTACATGTACAGCCGAGGCTCGGCCCTCGACCCACCTTTATTGATCCGTCTCTTTCTTCTTCTTGACAATATGAGTCTCCTTGAATAACTCATCTTTCTTCATTGGATTCCTCAACTTCTTTTCCTAAAAACACATAAATTTTAGTTAATAAACAGAATAGATATCCTTTGAAAATTAAAATAAATTAATCAATTACGTACCAATCTTCTTTTTATTGTCCCTTGGTTGATCTCACCTCCAGTGTGCAAGGAGCCTCTCTTCTCGGATGCGCGAGCTTTCTTTCCTTTTTCGCTCTTCTGTAAGAAGGTTGTGGTAAGACATTTCCTTTGAAAATCCTCCCATAAATGTTGAAGCAACCGGCCAGGCTTCTTGTTGAATTATCTAGCTTTGGAGAAACTATGCGACAACCGCTTCCGAGCTTTGAGATTAAAATTTGCAGCCACTTCCGCGCTATAGCGGTGTTCCCATACACACTTGCTCTGTATTTCAAAAGTTAAATATTATATGGAAATATAATAAATATAAATAATTATACTGCTTAAAAGAACATTTATACCTTAAATTCATTGAAAATTTGCTCCTTCAGCGTGAATGGGAATTCACTCCAACTCGTATAGGGGGCATCATAAAGCTTTCTGGTGGCTTTGGTGATTATCCTCGTAGTAATATTACTCGGGATGAACCTGCAATTTTACAAAAAAAAAACACATTAACATCTTAGTAAAAACTGTACAAAACAATAAACGTAAAAATAACAAATTACTCTTCCCATCACCCTCAAGGACTATGATGATCCTGCCATACTGATCATAAATGCACCTCCTCGTCATCATCAGCATCATCATCCGAAACTTGTACATTAGAGGCATGTGTGGAAGGTGTAGGGGGGGTCAGAGCTACTATCTCACAGGTGAAGACCTGAAATAGATAGAGTCCCTGATGAAGATAGTTGTGATCCCTGTGACTGCGACATAGCTGGATCGACCGCAAGTGGTTGTGACACTGATGGCTGTGATACTGATTCATGTGACCCCCGTGGCTGTGCCACGGATGGATGTGATCCGTGTGGTCGTGAGGCAGCTGGACTGTATGATGGACGTACAGTCCTATGGCTCTGTGATGAAAGACCCGGTGTTTGCACAAATACGTAAGGCTGGTGATGTTGTGGAACCTCATAATAGCCATCGGGTGGAGGATAAGACATAGGCGCAGGCATCGGCATCTCTGAAGAGGGTGGAAAAGATGGAGGATTATCTTCTACCCTCCTCTTTCCTTTCCTAGCCTTTTCTCGACCCCGAGAACCAGTAGGGTCATCGTTACCTCAACCCTTGCCTATCATCTGCATAATATAATACCTATTTAGATTGAAACATATAAGAAACTAGCTATAAAATGAGAGTTATTAAAGAAACCAACTTTTTAAAGCTCATCGACGTATTGTTCCTCGTCCGAGAATTCTTCTTCCTCACTTTAGTTTGAGCTTCATCAATTGATTCTTCTTCCTCATTTTCTATAATTCTTACTTAATCTATATCAACTTCTTCCAATATGTGTGCAGAATGTTCCAAATCATTTTCCAAAAGTTCGTCCACTATTTGGTGAACACTGGAGATATCGTTTTGATAAGCAACATCTAACACATTCTCGACTCCCACCCTACCTACAGGCTTAGTTTTATTTACAACCCACCAATCAGACTTATTCCGCCGCAATAGATAAGGAGCATAATACACTTGCCTAACATTATGTGCAATTATGAAAGGATCATAGAAATCATACTCCCTCGTATGATTAACCTCAAGTATGTTGTATTGGTTGTGTACTCTTGTACCTCTTGTTGGATGTGGGTCAAACCACTTGCATCTAAAGAGTACCAATTTCTTATATGGCCAACCTTCATATTCTAGTTCAATTATTTCTTTGAGCATACCATAATAATCAATATCTCCAACTTGGTTGCCATCACCTCCTTGAACCCACACCCCACCGTTGTTGCTATTTTTATTTTTAGAGCAATCCTCTGTATGAAACTTATAACCATTCACAATGTACTTAGACATTGTTGTGACCTGAAGCCCAGGTACCCAAAATATATCTTTCAAAATTTGATTTACACCATTATTTGGATCATTTACCTACATATTGTTAAAAAAATTCATAAGTTAGCGTAACTTCCAAACATTGTTTACCTATATAGTGTTAGAATATTATAAGGATAACCTTACAAATTGTTTGAACCACATATCAAATCTCGTATATACAGCATCATGGCCAAATTGACCCACGAAGTGACTGTGACACATCAAATATTTTTAGTAGTTGCATTGAGATGTAATCATATTAAATTTTATATTTTGATAACTACTAAATCAATACTTACTTGAGAAATGGTACAACTTCGGGACAATTTAGTAACACATGAAGTGTAGCTGACTTGTACTCCATATCACTCAAACTTCTCTTTCTAACATCCTTAGAACAACGGCCTGGTTGATTGAATATGGACATCGGCGGATATAATGGATCATTCACACATTTGACCGTGTTCCTATTGGGCCTATTACTAGCACATCTCACCTTACTCTCAAAATAATAAGAGCAAAAATGAGAAGTTTCCTTTGCAAGATAAGTTTCACATATAGATCCTTCAATCCTATTCCTCTACTTAACAAATTGTTTGCATTTGCCAATTGTCCTACATAATTTCAGGTTAGCCAAGAATATTCACATAAATCAGAAAATTACATGAAACTTATAATATTACCTCTCAAAGGGATACATCCATCTATATTGAACAGGCCCTCCATGTCGTGCCTCGTGTACAAGGTGGATTGGAAGGTGTTCCATCACATCAAAAAAACCACATGGAAATATCTTTTCCATCTTAGTAGATGTTACACAAATGTTTTGATCCATCCGGAGTAGTTTTTCTTCCCTTAATGTGGAAGAACACAAGTCTTTGAAAAACAAACTACTCTCTGTGATGGGTTTTCGGATTCTTTCAGGCAAACTACAAAATGCAATATGCACTAAGGTCTCCATGAAAACATGACAGTCATGACTTTTCAAATGGCTCAACTTCCCTACCTCCAAATCAACTTTTTTCCAAGATTCGACGCATAACCCTCAGGCATATTCAATTTCATTACTCAATCACAAATTTGCCGTCTTTCTTCCAAAGTGAATGTGTAACTTGCTTTGGGCTTGAATATCTTACCATTGTTTTCTGTATGCAAGTATAATTCAGGCCGCCTGCAATATTCTTGTAAGTTCATTCTAGCCTTCGGGTTATCCTTTGTCCTACCTTTAACATCCATCACTGTGTTGAACAAATTGTCAAAATAATTCTTCTCAATATGCATGACATCAAGGTTGTGACGGAGAAGATTATCCTTCCAATAAGGCAACTCCCAAAATATACTTTGTTTCGTCCAATTATGAGTAATGCCATATCCGGGGAATCTATAAGGTGGAGTTTCAGTAACTTTACTGAAGTTTTGGACCCTCTCCCAAATTTCATCACCTGATAGTATCGGAGGTGGAGAATCATACTCCATTTTATTCTTTTTGAATGCATTTTTCATCCTTCTAAACTCAAATGAGGCAAGAACTGACGATGACAATCAAACCATGATTTCTTTCGGCCATGTTTCAAAGTGAATGCTTTACTATTTTCCATGCAGTAAGGACAAGCTAGCTTACCAGCAGTTATCCACCCAGACAACATTCCATACCCAGGAAAATCGTTAATTGTCCACATTAAATTAGCACGCAAATTGAAATGCTTCTTGGTTGATGTGTCATATGTTTCAACACCATCGTACCACAATTGTTTTAGCTCATCAATCAAAGGTTGCAAATATACATCAATCAAACTTTTCGGATTATGTGGACCATGGATAATACAATTTAAGAATATATATGGAGTAGTCATGCACAACTCCGATGGTAGATTATAAGATGTAAGAAAGACATGCCAACATGAATATGGTGTCACACATACAGAAAAAGGCGTGAAGCCATCCGCACACAGACCTAATTGAATGTTCCTTGGTTCACTAGCAAAATTTGGATGTGTCCTATAAAAGTACTTCCAAGCTTCTCCATCTGAAGGATGACACATAACACCAGGTGGTCTTCTATTTTCAAAGNGGATATGTCCTATCAAAGTGCTTCCAAGCTTCTCCATCTGAAGGATGACACATAACACCAGGTGGTCTTCTATTTTCAAAGTGCCATCTCATATGAGAAGCAGAACTCATCGAAGCATATAACCTCTTTAACCTAGGTATAAGAGGTAAATAATGCACCACCTTGATAGCGACCATATTCCCACTGGAAAGCCTCTTGAAACGAGGCTTGTCGCAAAATTTACAACTGTTTAAAGTTGCATCATCTTTATAATATAACATGCAACCATCTTCACAACAATCAATTCTCATTGACGAAAGTCCTAACTTAGAAACCAATCTCTTTGCCTTATAGAAATCACCAGGTAAGTTGATATTAGGGTCAACTAGTTCACTCATAAGGTCAATGAAAGAGTCCATGGCTGCTTGAGAAATATTCCAATCAGATTTTATACTTAGTAATCTAACTGCAACAGACAGCTCAGAGTGCGGACTTCCTTCCCTTAATGGACGACTAGCTTCCTCTAACTGTTCAAAAAAATGTTTTGCGTCATCATTAGGAGTTTGTTCAACATTTTCATTGGGCTCACCCCCAAATTGCATCCCAAAAGCATCCACAACCATATCATGAATTCTAGAATCACGATTTGTATTCTCCACTGACCTACTAATTTCACCCGCAACCATGTTATAAAATCTCCCATTGCTACCATCGACCTCTCCATGATTAGTCCACACAAAGTAATTCGCTATAAACCCCTTCCTATAAAGATGAAGTCTAACTTCCTCCGATTTACCAAACCTCATACAGTCGCACCTAACACAAGGGCACCTAATTAATTCTTCACTTTGTTATGGTGGAAGTTCCATTGCATGTACAATAAAGTCATCAATCCCTTCTACAAAATCCTCCCGCAATCCTCGCCGATTAGGATAATTCCTATTGTACATCCAAGTACGATGTTCTATCTATACAAATAAAACAAGATCAAATCAATTTAGTTAATTGATATCTTAATCTTTTTTTAGTTAATTAATTTCATATCCTAAAGGTTCAACTCATATCCTAAAAGTTCAATTCATATCCTAAAATTTCAATTCATACACAAAAATTTCAATTCATATAAAAAAGGTTCAATTCATATAAAAAAGGTTCAATTCATATCAAAAAGGTTTAATTCATATAAAAAAAGATTCAATTCATATCAAAAAGGTTCAATTCATATCAAAAAGGTTCAATTCATAGCAAAAAGGTTCAATTCATAAATTAAATGTTCAATTCATATCCTAAAATTTCTATTTATAAACTAAAATTCCAATACATAAATTATAAGTCCAATTCATATCCTAAAAGTTCAATTCATATCCTAAAATTTCTATTTATAAACTAAAATTCCAATACATAAATTATAAGTCCAATTCATATCCTAAAAGTTCAATTCATATCCTAAAGGCTCAATTCATATCCTAAAGGTTCAATTCAAATCCTAAAATTTCAATTCATATCCTAAAGGCTGAATTCATATCCTAAAGGTTCAATTCATATCCTAAAATTTCAATTCATATACAAAAATGTCCAATTCATATCCTAAAAGTTCAATTCATATCCTAAAGGCTCAATTCATATCCTAAAGGTTCAATTCATATCCTAAAATTTCAATTTATAAACTAAAATTCAAATACATAAACTAAAAATCCAATTCATATCCTAAAAGTTCAATCCATATCCTAAAGGCTCAATTCATATCCTAAAATTTCAATTCATCCTAAAAGTTCAATTCATATCCTAAAGGCTCAATTCATATCCTAAAGGTTCAATTCATATCCTAAAATTTCAATTCATCCTAAAAGTTCAATTCATATCCTAAAGGCTCAATTCATATCCTAAAGGTTCAATTCATATCCTAAAATTTCAATTATTATCCAAACATTTCAATTTATAAACTAAAAGTCCAATTCATATCCTAAAAGTTCAATTCATATCCTAAAGGCTCAATTCATATCCTAAAGGTTCAATTCATATACTAAAATTTCAATTCATATCCAAAAATTTCAATTTATAAACTAAAATTCAAATAGATAAACTAAAAGTCCAATTTATATCCTAAAGGCTCAATTCATATTCTAAAATTTCAATTCAACACTAATTAAACTAATTAGTTAATAAAATTAATTAAAAAAACTAATTAAAACAAGACCTAAACCCTAATCCTCAATAAAATACAATGTTCAAACAAATTGAAACACTAACTGAAACAATAAACTACAATGTTGAAATAATTGAAACAAATACTTGAAATAATTCAAACCTAGTTTTTTTTAGGTGGAGGAGGAGAGAGAGAGGGGGGAGGGGGGCGGCAGTGGGGCAGTGGTCCGGCGACTCCAAGCGGCGGCAGCAGTCCTCCGGCGGCAGCAGTGGTCCGGCGGCGAGGCAGTGGGTCAAGCGAAAAGGGGAGGGAAAGAGAGGGTTGGGGAAATTTTGGTGAGATGATATGAAAATTGGGGGGGAAGCCCGTTTTTGGTCTCTGTTTTTAGGAAAAGCGACCAAAGTTTGTCGCTATTTTTGGTCTGTAAATATTTTTTGACCGTTTGACAAAAAATAGCGACCAACTTTGATCGCTATTTTAAAATTAAAGAAAAATAGTTTTCTTTTTTGGTTTTTAAATATTCTAAGCTATAAAACAATTATTATTAGCTATAAATATTTATTTTATTTAGTTAAAATTATTATAAATAATTATTAACTAGGTAATTAATTTTAATAGATTATAATAGCATCTATGTAAAGTAATTTTTAAAATTATATAAGTATATGAGTAATTTCATACACACGGATAAACTATATTGTAATTGATGATCAATCTTATACATTACTACGTACGAATAATTAATGAAATGATAAACCAATATATATATATATATATATATATATATATATATATATATATATATATATATATATATATAGACATACACACAGAGGCACTTCACTGTAATATTATAGCGTATATATAACTTATTATAGTATATGTTAGTGTGTGTATATATATATAACACACACTTCGTGCTGCTTTAACTACATATATAGCATGTTATAGTATATGATAGCAGTATTCATTATTTGTATTATACAGAGTTAATGAATTACATTCATTCATCATTAGGTTATAAGTTGATGAATCAATTATAACAGATTAATTGTTATAGGTCGAGGCATTTTATTTTTAATATTCAACGATGCATCTGAGTAGGTTATAAGTCGATGAATCAATTTACAAGTGTATAAATCCCTAAAATAACCCGACCCTGTGTTACTAGCGCTTCATGTGTATGTGTATATATATATATATATATGTGTGTGTGTGTGTGTGTGTGTGTGTGTGTGTACACACACACATACACTTCACTGTAATACTATAACGTATATATATCTTGTTATAGTATATGTTAGTGTGTGTGTATGTATATAACACACACACTTCGCGCTGCGTTAACTACATATATAGCATGTTATAGTATATGATATTGTATTCATTATTTGTATTATAACAGAGTTAATGAATTACATTCATTCATCACTAGGTTATAAGTCGATGAATCAATTATAACAAATTAATTGATATAGGTCGTGACGTTTTATTTTGAATATTCAACGATGCATCCGAGTAGGTTATAAGTCGAGGATTCAACTGACACACATGTATATTTGATGAAACATTACATATACTAATTATAAAGGATGGACTCTCAGATCACCAGTACCGTCAAACATTTCGAACTTTGGAGGTTTGTAACCCTCGGGCAGTTCGACATTAGGTTGGATACAAAGGTCTTCATAATTCAACCCTTCAATCCCCCTGGTTCCTTCAACACCCTGGACTCGGCTGGTCAGTTTCCTAAGCTCCTCGGCCAGGTTCCTGATAAGTAAATCCTTATCGTTAGAGTCGGACGCCAGTGGGATAGGCTGAGTGGAGTGGGTCATGGTTTCCACATAGATGGGATTGTTATAGGTGTGGAAATGGTCTTTTGTGGGGTTTTGAGGTTCTGGGATGAGTAGTGGAGTGTTATTTGAGGTGTGGCAAGCATTACACTGCGTCGGGAGAATTTGGTTCTTTGGGGGAGTGGTGTGATGGTGAGGTGCGGGATGATTTTGCTGTCTTGGGATATTTTGTGGAGGTGCGGGGTTTTGAGCATTTGGAAGGTTGACGTCAGGGATGTTGAGGGAAAATGACAAGTTGGCCAGATTCTGGACTTGATCGAGTTCTTCCTGAAACTTCAACAATTTCTGTTCAAGTGGCGACATGTTCTCATGCAGGACCTGCATACGTCGGCCATCAGTGGCCTCTACCCGTTCAATCACATTCTCCTTTCTGATGTCGCTGGACTCTTCCGTCTTACTTTTTCCTTTGTCTTTGCCCTTAGGAGGACTAGGGGGGAGTAGATGGAGGGCCCTTGGATCTGGTGCGATAGGTTGATGATGACAGAATGCACGAACTAACCTTTAGGGAGGGGAGTAAGAAAAAATAAAAACAAAAGGTAACCAAGTCAGTGAGGATCATGAAAAGAGTATTGCAGCATTTAAACACATAATGCGGAAATGAAAGCGTGTCCTAAGTTGGGGACCTCTTTGTGCCCGAGGTAGGCCTAGCGACAAACTGATTTGGAGAACTTAACATGCTAAATGCCTTATTTTATTGATAATAAAATAGACAAATCCCAAAACGACAGACGAAAAAATAAAAGTCACTAATGGCCATTGTCCTTATTATATTGATAGAAAAATAAAGACATTCCTATCTACTTGGTCCCAGAAGGACCTTCCCCAGATTCGGCATTCTTGCTTTCTTCTAACAGCTTTCCCAGCTCGCGAAGTCCCAGCAACAGGTAAGTTCTGGCTAGGTATCCCCCTGTAGCTCCTTCAGCCTTTTGACAATCTTCAACCCTTATGATGAACTTTTATTCCAAATAGATTATACCTCGTTCCAAGTACCCCAGCCTTTTGTTGGCACTGATAGCCATGTCCTTCCATTCCTCGATCAGTCTTTTGTTGGACTCATGTATCTTGTGGTAATCATCCTCATTTTCCCTGATCCTTTTACGCAACTAGTTGAACTTGACATGTGCTTCAGCCCTTTCATCTATAACCCTGTGACCTCGGACGTACTCCGGCTTGCTCGGACCACCTAGATCCTCTTCTAACCAACCAATATAGAAAGGGGTATGACCGGCGTGATACTTGTCTGGCTCGATGGTGTATTTCTCAAGTATAACCTTGCAGTGCCATAGGTACTAGCTTGGCACCTGTGAGGACTGTCATTATTTTGAAAGTCGGCTCGAAGATGACTCATCTTCTCGATCCTAGGTATGACTTGCTTCCTTCCTGCTTGCCCCATAACTCGAAGAGAGACGTAAGGGTGTGTCCCCCATAGACCGATCAGTATCAGAAATGATGCGTCTCGGGATCGAATGATGAACTCATCCGTTGGAAACCATTCTAACATCCATTGAACCTGTTCTTCGGTCAGGTTATCAAAAAGCTCGACCCATCCTTCAGCATTTTGAGGTTGAGCGAACATGTCAGGGATATAGTTCATTCGCTTTGGGTGATGGAAAGCGATGTGGTCATCCCACATTCGACGGTGGATGTCCTGTCGATATTCGCCTTTTTGGAGATGTTCCACGAGCCAGAGCTGAAGTAATAAATTGCAACCTTCGAAATGCCTTGCTCCTTGTTGACACCTTTCTAAGGCCTGATATATATCTGCAACGATCATGGGCACAATGCTGAAATATTTCCCATTTACCCCTTCCATTATGGTCTTAGTTACCATGGCTAGCCTGGTATGGATCCTTTTCTTCTTCAACGGGAACATGATCAAACCCAAAAAGCAGACCATAAACACGAACACTCGGCGATGGACATGTCCCAGAGAGGTGATAACAAACTCGTCATGGTAGGTACGTTATGATTTGCTATAGCCATACCTTTCGTACAAGTAGTCAAAGGAATGTACGAATCCTCCAGACATACCAATTCCGCGTCCTTTTTCAGGCCCATCATTTTTAGGAAACTTTTGTCTGTGCGGTTCTCAAGCATCAGCAACCCCGGAGTTTCCCATACTAGGTTAGCCAGCCCTCTTATCTCTTCTATCAACGGCGCCATTTCGATGTTCCCAAAGCGGAACACGGATCTTCCACGATCCCAGAACAGGGTAGCAACCTTTACTATCATTTTGTTAGGATGGATTTCCAGAAGAGATGGTACATTACCCAAGTGTTTCCTGACGACAGCTTTGTCGCTCGAGTGTAGATCCTCCCACAATCTCAGCAGTTTTGGGTGGATGTTAGAGACCATGCCGAATCTGGGGACTTCGTGCCTCATTTTTTTTCTGCAAAACAAATAGGTTAGACCCTTACCCCCACCGGACTCGACTATTTAACGTCAATAATTGGCAGGAAGAATTTAGTTCTCCAAATAAATGCACAGAACGTGAGGGCGTCCGTTTGGGTTTAGGGAAACCCGGTAGACTTTTGGATAAGGCTATCTTAAAAGTTATCGTGCGGACGACACTTTTTCTTGACTAGGTTTGACCATGATGCATGCAATAGTGCAACATAGTAAGGTTTCTATGGGGTTTTAGACTGGTACCCTTGAGCGGACAAATCAAGGGGGAAAGGCACGGAACCATCGACTGCACCGCTGATCGACTTGTTTTACCGCAAATAAGCCTTTCCGTATTTAGTGGGTGATAATATAGGAAGGGCGCAACCACTCATCAACCGTTGCTATAGTATTTTTTTTTTGGCACGAGTGGAGTGTGAATGTTGAGCACGATTTATGCAATAAGTATTAAAACAAGTTGTCACGTATTTGCACGTTAAAAGAAGCGGTAAAAACGGTAGTAATGATTTAAAGCAGTTACAAAAGGAAACAAAGAGACATGTCAGTTACGTTTTGAAAAAATAAATACCCGAAGTAAACAATTAATTGCATGTAAAGGGAATAGGAAAGGGTGCAAGTATTTAAAGATAAAGGCATAAATTCATGAAACACTTTGAAATGGTAAAAGCCTGGATATCCCCAACAGAGTTGCCATGCTGTCGTGCACCCTTTTTTCTCTTCCCCGTGGAATATCGGGTTTATGACATTGGTTAGGACAACTTTTTCCTTTTGGGAAAGGGGTTTTCATATTTTGAAGAGTCGCCACCTAACGATTTTAATGGTGCGTTAGGGCACCTAAGAGGTTCAATTACAACTATGTTGCTAACTAGAGATTTGGGTAAGGGCTTGAAATCATCCTAAGGGGATGGTATTAGGCACCCCTCAGGATCCACAATTGTGGTTCCCGGCCTAATGGTTTCGTGAATTTGTACAAATAACAAATAACAAGTAAAGGTTCAAATAAGAGGGGATTTAAGTCTTAAGCATATAGGTGTTTAAAAACAGTAGGGATGATTACGAACTAGCGTATACAAGTGTCCTAGGTTTATAATAATATGGATCACATTAATGTAATACCCGGTAATCACTCCTCGAAGAGGGGCTACACGTGGTATTAGCGCACCGGTTATCATATCCATATTCTACCCTTCCTACCCCGTGAAGGTAATTAAAGCGTGTGTTGGTCACAGACTCTATTGTGTGCTATTACTCGTCCCATCCTATCAGTCTTGGAGGAGGCTAGGACTACTATCCTAAAAGGAAGTACTAGGTTGACCCCTAGGTTTAAAGGAAAAAATTCTAAGCGACAAACAACGACAATTAGGACTTCACATAAGGGGAAAACAAATAAGAGCAGATACGAGGCCCAAGTATTGCTCCACAGATTATGCACATGATTAGAACGACTCAAACACAAGTAAGGCCTTATTAACTTCAGAACCTAAGGCATGATATCTAGGTGAGAATCTAATAGTGAGGCAGCTTTATAACTGATTAATAGGACGAATTTTATCAGTTCTTACGGGTTAGAACCATTAATAGTCAGGCAGCAAGTATAAAGGAGTATGTTTCCAATTTTAATAGATTTAAAACCTAAATTTTGCTTAACCGTATGACAACACTCAGTAATTATCCAGATTATTAAAGAAACTATTACAAGTTAGTTTGCCTAAACATGCAGTACTTAGGTGTTGCAAAATACAGAACTAATACAAGTTGTTTGGAAACATGGTGAAATTATTTTTTTTAAGGACTTTTTCATGCAATCACTAGTTAAACTAGGTGTTGAATGAGGTCCTAAGACATGATATCTAATATGCACACACAAGGATGCATAATGCAGAATTCCTAGGCAGGATTTCTAAATTCATAAAGTCACAGTATTTGAACATGCTATGTAACAAGTATAAGGATGACTTGTTTATTAGTGCATTATTATCCTAAGCTTGATTCCTAGGTGTAACACAACATTACACCGATATTAGAACTGGTTTACATGAATAACAAGTTTATATTAACGATTAATACTAGAGCATGATTTCTATATGATAAATGATAATGCCATAACAGGATGTTGAAGCAGTAAATGTGGGCCTAAGAAACAGGATGTCTAATGCATGATATGCTCGCATACAATCAGCTCTAAGCATGAATTTCTAGTGCACACGTAAGAAATGTAAACCTAGAGGCATGGTATCTACCCTTTAACATGGATACTCTATATAACTACCCTTCCCTTTCCACTATCCATTCCCAAATATTTGTTTACAAATTATTACAGGCCGGGGAATTATGAATTACACAAACAAAGGAAAAATAAGAAGTTACTTATATAGGGAGCCTTCAATTAGGCCCAGATCTTCCAAACCTCAATGCCTTTGGTGTTGCATAGCCTTTCATAGTCCAGGTGTATCAGAGTTCCCTAAGGACCTCAAGGGCTCCCGGGCAGTGCTCACACCCCGACATGGCCAAAGAGTTAAACATGTGCAGTGTAGGAAGTGCCTGCCTTGTGTATTGGAGTTCAGAGGGTACTCAAAGGGTCCCCCAAAGCAGTGCTCACATGAAGGGGGGCTGAACTTAGACTTCTAAGAGTATATGTGAGAGTGCTTTTTATTTTTAAAAGGATTTAAGTAAGGAACAATTTTGAGAAAGGGTAAGTAAGAAACAGTTTTGAAGAAGGAAATGGAAGCTTAACATCACACAAAGGACCAAGGATAGTCCAACAATCACAAACATGGGTAATGGGATTTGAGGGACAAATACAGAGCGTGTAAGGGCAGACAGGAAAATACACACATAGGCACACAATCAGAAACTCTTAAGGGTCTAGCGGATCAAGGGTACAGTAAAGTGTTAAGTCAGATTAACAACTAAGGCCATGGTTAAACTAATGTACCATTCATAGACATGTAAGAAGTAGGTGCTAAGTGTACAGAAACATGCTGGTCATAAACAAATAAAGCCTAATTTAAACATGCAGAGGGGAGTTCAGGATCCTAGATACATGCTGAAGAATAAGTAAGCAAATTGGAGGCGTACTGAATTACAACAGTATTAGAGACATGTTGGTTTGAGGACTGAAATCTGAATTAGAACATACCAGTGAAGTGAAGAAAACAGTAACACAAACAGGAAAGTAGGAGATGCACAATAGTTAGCCTTGGCTTGCAGCCGGCTAACTTAGAGTAGTAGTATTTATCACAGAAGAGAGAGCAGAGAGTCTTTTAAATTGTGTGAGAGAGAGATTTTTGAACAGATCAGTTCTTGTCTGTGTAATGAATGAATAGAGTATATATATAGTTTGAAAGCTTGATGAAAAATAAGGAAAAAATCAGAATTAACCAGTGATTGTGGGACTGAATATCAATCAGTACCCAATTAGTACAAGTATCCCTATAATCAAGAGAGTGATTCACATGGTGAGTATTCAATAAGGAAAGGACCATATATAGCTTAGAGGGATATAAGAACAGTGTAAGTACAACCGGCAATTAGGTATCCCTTAATTTAAGGGGTTAAACTCAAACGGCTAGCAGGTAAAATAACAATTAAGGGAAGTTCTTATGCCTGTAACATATAAGGAAACAATTTCACCCCAATCCAAGCATACAATTGAGACTAGGTTCAGAAGATATCACTTAAGGAAATAGTAATCAATTAACAGTTAATCAATTATGTAAGAAGGTAAGAAAACAATGTTGGAAGGCAGTAAGAACGTCTCATAAGAAATCAGTAGGGCTTTTCAAATCTCCCGGAATCAGGGGTGCAAACAAGGTAAAGTTGCAGAGAGTTAGGGATTCGAACAGGAACAAAATC
>ML357320.1:0-19613 GCA_005239505.1 Nicotiana paniculata | reverse complement strand
GTCACTTTAAGTGGAAAAACTCCCATACCCTTTTTGGGGCGTATGAAAAGGGAGGTGTGACAGACTACGTTGAGCTTCTTGTTTATTTCCTAGGGATCCAATTGTGAAGATGACTGTGCTGCAACTATACGGGGGATCTCAAACAGCTTTGAGGTAGCTACCTCCATCCAATTGTTAAGGCTCGCAAGTGTCTAAGAGACACGCAAGGCAAGCAATGGACTTGTAGGCATAGGAACCGACCTAGGAGCTGGAGTAGGAATTGTAGTAGGAGCTGGGGATGGTGGATCAGGGATAGAAGTTGTGGCACTAGTAGAAGACTCAGTCGAAGTAGATGAAATATCAAAATGGACCAGGAGGTACCACTACTGGCTCATCTGACTGTCTAGAAGTAGTAAAAGGTTGAATTCTCTTCTTTGGGTTCCTCGGATTTTGCAGCTTGTACCACTCAAATGGTATTGTTGGCTTGACTTTGGTATCAAATAGCCTGGACTCTACCTTGGCATCTGTCAGATACTCAGCAATAGTGTTGGGGTAGGGGAAGAGGTGTTACTTGGCTATGTCGCAAGTGAGATGTTGGGCGACATCAGGGAAACCACGCGGATCGGGTACCCGGCCATGATAGAGGCAACTAACACTGCTCTTGCCAACGGCAAATTGTTCTCATTCAAGCACGAGTCAAGTGTTCTACATACAAAGGTCTGCCACCCTTTTGCCTCAAAGCTCAGAGTGTTCCGGAGGATTGGCACCCCAACACCTATCCAAGGGGGTGTAGGTCCAGGAGAAAGAATCTCTGTGAGCCATGGTCTAGCCTCCTCTTTCAGATCCAACTTCTACAGATATTTATTCGGCTCCACATCATCAAACACCAAGTATGCATTCAAAGTGTGCTGATCAAATTTCACTTTCACGTTGCACACCTTAGTAATATTTGTCCCCTTAAGAATATGCAGTGTGTTGGCATAGAATTCTCTAACAAGATGCTCCTTCACATCTTCCTGTTTCTCAGTAAACTGCATCCACCCCTTTCTCGTGGTAAACTGTTCTAAGACTAAGGGGTTGTATTTGTCTAAGTCTTTTTGAGGATTTGCCTTTCATGAGTCAAGGATCTCTCTTTCCTCCACATTCAAAAATTTGAAAATGCTCGCAAATGCAAGAATTTATCTTCCCAGACAATTTTCTTCTTTGATCGTGCCATGCCTGCCTGTGCACATGATCCCCCTCTCCCATCATCTGGGGCATCATTAGAATCAGATCCCCGAGCAACTGCGTTGGACTCATGACTGTCACTATCTGAACCCTGGGAGGTGCTGTGAGATGTCGAAGGCATATCTAGAGGCTCAAACTACCTCTGTGGCCTGGATTGTTCTTCAGTGTGCTCCTCTGCTAAAGATACATAATTCCCTTAGGAGGCCTCCCTAGACGGGGCATAAGAACTCTACTCAAAGAGGCTTCAAACTCTCCCCCGGCATGCAGTTGTATTCTTAGTAATATCTTGTTGTACACTTGGGTGTATGGCACCTCTGCCCCTGCCCCTTGAAGATTCACCTCGACCTCTTGATCGTACCATTGTCTATACATGCACAAAGAGACTTGTCAGTTGAAATGCATGTGGCAATCAGTTAAGTATCATATAAGTATGTGAGGAGATCATAGAAGTAGTGAGGTTTCAAGATTTCAGGATGCAGTAGAAAAGGGTCAAGTGCGATCCGCAAAGTGGAAGTGCTGACCGCACAATTCCTCGTGCGGACCGCAATTCAGCACATATGTGCTGGGTTCTCAGGTTCACCTTCTTTGATAGATAGTGCGGTGGCTTTCTAATGCCGCATAAATCAATTGTGGTCCGCAAAATTAGCTTTGTCGTCCGCACTTGAGATGCTCATAGATCAGATCTATGATTATCACTGCGGACCAAATTTGCAGCCTCACAACAAAATCCAAAGTCCTCACTATTAAAATGCAGCCACACAAACAGCAAGCCAACCAGTTACCCTGAACAACAGTTTGCGGATCGCATAATTTCAGGTCTGCACAGTCAAGAACAAAGACGGGAAAAGTCTGTTTAGCCTAGATTATACAAACATTGTGTCCAATCCTACTGGGTAACATGGTATAAACATTGTAAACAATCAACCGATGCCAATCTAAACATGCTTTGTTAATTTCCCAGTATTAACCTACCCCACATGGATATATTGAATGAATGAATAACAGATGGCCTAAAAAGAAGTTAAAAAAGAAAAATAAATTCAAAAATAAAATTAACATGAAGTGAAGTGAAGCATATCAGATAGTGTTAGTGTGCATGATCCAAGTGAGTACAAATGGTTGTATGTGATTGAAAGTGCAAGTTATTCGGGCAATCTCACAAAGTAACAGTGAAATTGAAGACAGTGGAAAGTGTAAAAGTGAGGCTATTGTTCTTATTTATACTTAGAGAATATTGAGCGTTAGAGAGCCGAGTGCGGCCGCACAATTAAAAGTGCGGTCCGCACTCTATTACCTGGACTTCGGTGGAAAACATAATTATGGCATCCGTACTTTTTCAAGTGCGGCCGCACTCCTAACTAAGTAGTACAACCACCTATCTGATGGTGTGCTTTTGCGACCATATAATTTATGAAAGTCCGCACTATTACTCCGCACTGTTGGGAGAAAATTTCATAGGGCCTTCCATTTAGCACCTAAGATAGGCTCCTGCAAGTATGGTCCGCAATGAAAATTTGCGCCGCACAAGAGCTTTTGCGGTCAACATTACTTTTTTGCGATCGCACAAAGAAGAAGTGCGGTCCACATTTATGGCCTTGATGAAACAACCTTATCTATTATTTCACATCTAACACTTATCCCTGCAACACACTTCAAATCAAATTAAAAACAACAAATAATATCTAACTAAAACAGAAAAATTAAATGAACTTGGGTTTCCTCCCAAGAAGCTCATTATTTAACGTTGTGGCACGATGAAATGCCATAGCATCCTCAAGGGAAGTAAATAATTGCCACCACGTAGCTCTATCCAACTTTTCCCAAGTAATGCTTCACCCGGTGACCACTGACTCGAAATATTTCATTGTTCTTGTTATTCAAGTCCAATGCACCGAAAGGTGTCTCACCAACAATTTCAAAAGGACCACTCCACTTTGACTTAAGCTTCCTAGATAACATCCTCAACCTTGAGTTGAAAAACAATACTAGATCACCGTCCTTTAACTCCTTGTTCCAAATATATTTATCATAAAGATATTTCATCTTTCCTTTGTACAAGGATGAACCCTCGTATGCATGGTACCAGAACTCATCCAATTCATTTAAGTGCGTAATCAGCAAGTTAGTGTCTATATCCTAATCAAGATTCAATTTCTTCAAGGCCCATATTGCCTTGTGCTCTAGTTCCACTGGAAAATGACAAGCTTTCTCAAATACTAACTGGTATGGGGACATTCCGATAGGTATTTTGTACGCCGTCTGATATACCCATAAGGCGTCATCAAGCTTCTTGGACCAATCCATTCGATTTAAATTTACCATCTTGCACAAAATACTTTTTGTCTCCCAGTTGGATACTTCCACTTAATTACTACCTTGTGGGTGATAAGGAGTCGTGACCTTGTGAGCAACACCATACTTGCTAAGTAAAGTTTGCAAAAATGTGACCCCCCCCCCCTCCCCCCCGCTTATGATTGCACGTGGAGTACCAAATCTTGTAAAAATATTCTTTTTCAAGAAAGCCACTACACTTCTAGCCTCATTATTGGGTAACACAATGACCTCAACCCATTTAGACACATAATCCACCACGACCAAAATGTATGTGTTTCAAGAAGAACTCACAAAAAAGCCCATAAAATCAATACCCCAAACATCAAAAATATCAATCTCCAAGATGGTCGTAAGAGGCATCTCATGTTTCTTTGAGATTCCAACAGCCCGTTGACATCCATCACATCTTTTCACCAACTCATTTGCATCCTGGTAGAGAGTAGGCCAATAGAAACCACAACTTAGGACTTTAGTCGCGGTTCTTGCTCCACCATGATGATCACCATATGCGACGAATGACAAGCCCCAAGAATATCACCTTGCTCTTCCTCTGGCACACACCTCCAAATCACCCCATACGTGCAAATCCAGGAAAGGTATGGTTCATCCCAATAGTATTCTTGACAAAATCTCTTGCGCTGTTTTCTTTGATTTGAAGAAAACTCATCCTGAATGATACACGCACAAGAAAATTTGTCAAATCCGCGAACCACGGTACCTCTTTCATTGAAAGTGACAAAGGTTGCTCATAAGGGAAAGAGTCATTAATTTCAAGGCCATAATGTGTCCTTCCCTTATTATCTTGGATGTCAATGTCAAACTATTGAAACAAAAACATCTATCTCATAAACCAAGCTTTAGATTCCTTTTTCCTCATAATATAACGAAGTTCCGCATGATTGTCGCGCCCCCCTCTTTCCTCCCCTTTCGGATCGGTCAGGGTATTCGACATTATTGGGACAACTCGTTTTATTTTGGGACAAGGGTATGTAAGGAATTAAAGAGTCGCCACCTAAAGAGTTAAGGTAAGTTAGGGAACCTACTAAGGGTCATTTACAAACATAGATTGGATAACCATAGATAGGGTAAAAGCTTGAAATTACTTCAAGGGGAAGGTGTTAGGCACCCCTCAAAGTCCATAACTGTGGTTCCTGGCCAAACAAGCTTTGTGAATTTAGACAAGTAGCAAATAACAATTAAAGTTTAAACAAGTAAAATATTTTGAAAAGATTCGTAGTCTAAGCACACATATGTGCTAAAGTTTTAAAAGATTTAAGGTCTAAAATAGATATGCAAGGTTTGAAAGAGTTATGATCTAAACACACATATGTAAGGGATAGGGGGTCCTAGGTTGTTTATCCTCTAGGATTACGTCGGTACAATGCCCGGTAATTACTCCTCAGAAGAGGGGATACACGTTGCATTAGCGCACCGGTCATCATATCCATATCTACCCTTTCCCACCCCTTAGCGGTTATTAAAGCGAGTGTTGTTTAACGATCTCTATGCGTGTTGTTACCCGTCCTCTCTTAATGGCCCTGGAGGAATTTAGGACCTCTACCTATAGGCAGTTCTAGACAGACCCCTAAGGTTGAAAGAAGAAAATACTAGGCGACAGGCAAGAACAGATAGGACTTGAACAGATAAAACAGGAAAGAAGCAATTAAGAGGCTCAACTTCACCTCCACAAATATTGCATGTAAACATCACGCCTCAAACACAAACAAGGGCAGTATTATTAAGCAAGATCCTAAAATATGATGTCTAAGTGAATATCAAAACACAGAAGATATGCAGTTTCAATTTATAAACTCAATAGCAAGGACCTAACCAGTTTGCCTATTGATTTTAAAACCTGTTAGCCTTTAGACAGCAAACACAACCAAGCAGTGTTCCAGCTTTTAAAGAGATTGATTACCTAAGGCTTTCCTAGGCATGGGTTTGTGCGTAATAATTACCAGAATTGTTGAAAAACAGCTCAGAAGTTGTTTTACCTAAAAGCATGTTGTTCTAGGTGATACGATTATGCAGAGATTGTTACTAGTTTATTAAGAGCAAGACAATTAGATGTGACACTGTTTCTACCTTTTTCGTGAGTCAGTAGTTAAACTAGGCATGGTTAAGCAGATGTAAACGAAATTCTAGAGCATGGTATCTAATATGCACATATGAATGCATGATGGCTAAGACATAATTTCAAGATGCACAGAATTCCTAAAGGCATGATTTCTAAAATGCACAAAGAGTTATAGGGTGATGGAGACATGATTTTGAATGCACAGGAGAAACAACTTTTATGTTAACGTTGTTTATTGTCCTAGGAGCAGGATTTCTAAGTGATAAACATAAAGCATGGATGAGATGCTGAAACAGTGGACATGAAATCCTAGGAACATGGTATCTAGTGCATGCTTGGCATGGTTTGAATGAACATTCTGGTCCTAAAACATGGATTCTAATGCAGATAGAAATAATGTAAAGCTTAAAACATGATTTCTACCCGATGATGTTAATAGAACTATATGGCTTCCCTCCCCACTTCACTAGCCATCCCCAATATATGTTTACAAATAATTATTACAGACCAACTGAGTAAGTTACATAAATAGATAAAGGAAAAGAAGAAGTTAAACTATAGGGAGCCTGAAAAACAGGCCCAGATTCTCAGGACCTCAAGTGCCCAAATGTTTCATAGCCTTTCTCATATCCGGGTGTGTCAGAGTTTCCTAAGTACCTCAAGGGATCCCGAGAAGTGCTCACACCCAGATTTCATAACCATAATTGAGTAAGTGTAGTGTGGAAGGGCCAGCCCTAGTGCATCAGATTTCAGAGGGATCTCACAGGAATCCCAAGGCAGTCATACCCTGGAGGGGAAGAACTTAAGGACCTAAGAGTAGAGTGAGAGTGCTTGACATAGTTTTGAAAAGGTTTTAATAGGAAAGACAGTGTTTGAAAAAGACTTAGTTGAAACAGTTTTATAAAATAGGAGAGTTGTTTAGTAAAAACACAGTTTTTTGACAAGAGTAGGAAAATTAAAAAATAGTAGAATAATCACAGCACAAACAGATTCTGCACATTCAAATCACAGTCCTTCATACATGGGTGATGGGAATTGGGGACACATAGAGCACATAGTATACAGGAGCATAGAAGTTCTTGTAGGGGGTTTATGGGGATTAGGGGATAGCTAATGGTATCAATACAGCATGATTTCAAAATCAACACAGAATCAGACAACTTAGGATACAAATTGCTTTGCAAAGAAAGGTTCGTACTAGAAACCAGGTAAACATAAGATAGAACAGAGTCACATTGGGACATACTACAAGGGGGTAACATATTCATAAGCATACTGATCCTAAGGGGAAGTGGGACATAACATAATATGCTAGATGAACAATGATGTAGACATGTCAATTACAAAACCATAGATAGAAACAGATCATAAACATGATAAGCAGTAAAAGAAACATGTTGGTTTTGGGACTTGAATTGAAATCAGAACATACCGGTAAAGAGATAGTAAACACAAAGTGAAGAATAGGAGAGCACAAAAATTAGCCTTGGCTTGCAGCCGGCTAATTCAGTACAGCAATAAGCAACAAAGAAAGAAAGAGAGCAGAAAAGCTTTGAGTGTGAGAGAGAGTTTTTGAACTAATGTGTTTAGTGAGAGTAGAAGAGTGTATATATATAGAAGTTGAAAGATAGGTAAATAAGGCAAGAATCAATTGTTCATTAATTGTAGAACTACAGAATCAATTAAGAGTAAAATCAACCAAGTCTTCCCTTAATTAAGGGAGTAATTTACCAACGGTAGAGAGCATGTAACAATTAAGGAAAAAATTCAAACAATATAGGTACATAATAGGTAATTAGGGATAGATACACAAAGGTCTAATTAAGGAAATAGCAGTAAGAATCAGTAAATAATGCGGTTAATCCATAGTAAAGCAAGAAATACTTTAAAGGTTGTGAAAATAGGAAAAATAGCCGGAAATCTATATAGGAGAATCAACACAGTAAATCAAGGATTCAAGAATCGAAAAATAGTACTGATTTTAAGGGGAAATAATATAAACTTCCATGAATAAACAAAATAAACAGAGTATAAACAGAAGGAATCATGTTTGAAACCCCAATATGGCACAATATGGTAAAAAATCACAAAAACTCTAATCAAACGAAGTAGCATTCATGAGAATCAAACACACAGCAAAAATCGAAAGAACAACAACAAGGACGAACTCAAAATCCAAACCTAATGCTAAAAAATTAGGGGTTTTCAACATAACTAGTTAGGGTTAAGGGAGATCTTAAAAAAAATTGTTTAAACACATAAGAATCAGAGAATAACACTTAAAAGTCAGAGAAAATCGTTTTGAAGAAAAGTTCCAGAACCCTAATTAGGAAAATGAAGCAACGCTTTGAAAATCGGAAAGTTTTCATAAAAAACAAACAAAAATAGCTCAAATATTCTCAGATCTGTTACATATCTAAAGAGTTAAGAGATGAAATTAGGGTTTCTAGAAAATAACCCAGAAATGAGATATATCGGCTTAGAAGCCATAGGTTTATCCAAGAAATAGGACAATCTTACTCAAAACGAGCCATGGTGGCCTGAGGATGGTGAGGACATGCCAGGGTGTGAGCGGACCGGCCACTGGTCCCTTGAAGACCTCAGAGACAGTAGAAATCCCGGTCATAGGAGAGCCGTTAAGGCTGGGAGTGGTGGTGATCCACCATAGTTGACGGCGAGGGGAGATTAGGGTTAGGGCAGATAGAGTTTGGGAGAGAAGGAGAGTGTGACGACGGAGAGTGTGATGGGGGAATGAGGGGTTTGGGGGGTAGTCGTTAGGTTAAATTAGGAAGGAAATAACCTGGACCGTTGATAAAAAATGATCAACGGCCAGGATTTGGGCGGATTTGGGTCGGGTAGTATTAGGATTTGGGCCTGGGGTCTTGGGCTAGTGTAGTTAGGCGTTTTGGGCTGGCTATAATTGGCTATAATCGAAAAAAATGGGGCCATTTTGTTAAACACCCAATGTAAATTAATTAAAACAATTTATAAAAATAGTTGTTAATTATAAAAATGGATTTCATGCGTAGAAAATAATTAAGATGATTACTTAGTATTTTAAAAATACAAATGATTAATTTCTGGATAAAAAATAGTATAATATCGTATGATTGGGCTATAATTTCAAAGTTATTGCAATTATATCCATAAGGTGCTAATTTGGCTAATTATGAAATAATTTGGTCTTAATAGGACCAAAAATAATTAATGAAACCAAGAAATGATTTTGAAATCATTCGTTGGAAATAAAATACTGGATAAATTAATAAAAATATAGGAAAATTGTGGAAAACTACCAATTGCTATTAATGCATGATTTTGAAGATATATATGAAATTTAAAATATTTACCCGAAAAGGATGAAAGAGTTTGTCGGGTAAAGACATGATGGCCAATTTTGACCGAGCAAAACGGTTTGAGATTTAGGGCCGCGCCCTGGTTTCTGAGCTGCCTACATATCCCTAGTTTTACAGGAATCAGGCCGTATGTAGTTCTGGATTCATCGGCGAAGTATACTGATGAAGTTATCACAAGAACGGATGCAACATCTAGGGATAGACGACTGGATAGTTTACGAAATATCGGGTTCGAGACGGTTGGGAGAACTGGAGCGGGATTACTCCTACTGGGATAGTCGTTGCTCGCCGAATTACCTGAAAATAAAAGCAATACAAGCATATACTATGCATAATTTTAAACATGATGCAATTTCCAGTTGGATTATGAAAGTTGTCTTTGGACGGTTAGGGATGACGTCCTTAGACCATGATGTCCCGGGCCATGAATTGTTTGATGAGAGATTCGCAGGCCATGAAATGATGTTCTCGGGCTATGAAGATGGTGCCTCCGAACTATGATGCCTTTGAATAATGATATGCAAATTGAGAGAGATCCTCAGGCCATGGCATGGTGTCTTCCGGCTATGAGGATGATGTCGTTAGACTATGACGCCTTTGGACAGGTTGGCGATATTTCAGCCCATGAAATGCAGTAATATGACTTCCACAAGGCAGAGCTTAGTCTTGGGAAATGGAGGGCAGAGATTAGCCCGAAAGAGAAGCGAAGTAAATAAGGCTTGAGAGATAGCGCTTAGTCTCGGTGAAAAGCAAATTAGAGGCAGAGCTTGGCCTCACAAGTATGGAGACAGAGCTTGTCTCATGCACAGATGTGGAAGGCAAAGATTAGCCTTATGAAGAATGAAGGCAAAGATTAGTCTTATGCAAGAGAAGGCAGGGATTAGCCTTATGAAAATGGGAAGTCAGCAGTCAGCCTTATGCAGATGGAGGTAGAGCTTAACCTCATGCAGATGGGAAGGCAACGGTTAGCCTTATGCAGATGGAGGCAGAAAGTAGCCTCATGCAAAATGCGGGACATAGCTTAGTCCCATGCAAGATGAAAGCAGAGCTTAGCTTATGCAAATGAAGGCAGATATTAGCCTTATGCAAAATGAAGGCAGAACTTAGCCTTATGCAAAAGATTAAAAAGTAAATGACAGTAGAATTTCTTAGCTGACAGCAGGCTTTGATATTGTGATTGTGATTGTTGTGAGCATTATGACTACGGAGCATTGTTTGTTCGTTCTAATAGCAAATATTGGCAAGTGCGATGGTTTCGAGGATTGTGATTTTGAAAATATTCGTTCTTTATTCCTGTATCCAAAGAAAAATTATGAGTTCTGTAGATGGGGGAGGTTGATTCGTGTCTCCGCTGGCTTTACTTGCTTCGCTCTGCTTGGTCTGATGATTCTGTTTGCGTCATCGGGGTAGCGTTTGCTAAACAGAGCTATATTTTGAAAACGTGCATGATTTTATAAAGACATAATAAAATATGTTTTGAGAAATTTAGATGAACCGATGACTGTGACATGGTTCAAGACATTGCAACCACTCATGCTACGGCTCCTCAAAATTCTACCCCATTTAGATGGTTGATGATTCTGACCGTTGTACATGTTGCGATCGGCTAAACTTGCTTCAGAATTTTGAGGGTCCTCCTAAAAAGTCTGCCCCAGTTTCCAATTGCGGGGGAAATGAGATTTTTATTAAATTATAACCGAACCCATAGGGCTGCCTACGTATCCCCTCTTAAACGGGAATCAGTTCAGGCGTAGTTCAATTTACATCATTAAAGAAAAGCATAGAAAGTTACACATAATTTCGTTTGACTGCATCTTTATTGATTAGCTTTGGCCAACCTTTTCCGTCCATTTCTGCAAGTATGAGAGCTTCTCCTGTCAATACTCGGTGAACCATATACGGACCTTGCCAGTTGGGAGAAAATTTCCCTTTAGCTTCGTCTTGATGTGGAAAATCTTCTTTAACACCAGCTGCCCCGGTGTGAACTGTCTTGGCTTGACTCTCTTGTTGAAGGCTCTGGACATTCTATTCTGATAAAGTTGACCATGACATATTGTATTCATCCTTTTCCCATATATAAGATCCAACTGCTCGTAGCGGCCTTTTATCCATTCTACATCGCTGAGCTCAGCTTCTTATATTATTCTTAAGGAAGGGATCTCCACTTCGGCAGGGATAACAACTTCCGTACCATAAACCAGTAAATAAGGAGTTGCCCCAGTTGATGTGCGGACTGTGGTGCGGTATCCCAGTAAGGCAAATGATAATTTTTCATGCCACTGTTTGTGCTTTTCTATCATCTTTTTCAATATCCTTTTGATGTTCTTGTTGGCGGCTTCCACGGCTCCATTCATTTATGGTCTATAGGCTTTGGAATTATTGTGCTTGATTTTGAAAGTCTAGCACATGGCTTTCATCAGATCACTGTTGAGATTTGAGCCGTTATCGGTGATGATTGACTCCGGAACCCCGAACCGACAAATGATACGGTCACGGACAAAGTCTGTCACGACTTTCTTAGTCAGTGCTTTGTATGATGCCGCTTCGACCCATTTGGTGAAGTAATCAATAGCTACTAGGATGAACCTGTGTCCATTTGAGGATGTGGGCTCGATTGGTCCACTAACGTCCATTCCCCAGGCGACGAACGGCCAAGGTGAGCTTGTTGCATTGAGCTCATGTGGGGGTACCTTTATCATATCTTCATGTACCTGACATTGATAGCATTTCCGGACATATTGGATGTAGTCTCCATGGCCATCCAGAAGTAACCGGCTCTGAGTATTTTTTTTGCTAAGACAAAACCATTCATGTGTGGGCCACAGGTCCCAGCATATATCTCTTCAAGTAGTCTGAGGCTTCCTTTGCATCGACACATCTTAATAATCCCAAGTCAGGAGTCCTTCTGTACATGTCTCCTCCTCTGAGAAAGAAATTGTTGGACAATCTCCGGAGCGTGCGTTTCTGAGTGTGATTTGCAAGCTCTGGGTACTCTCCCTTTAAAAAATATTCCCTGATGTCGTGGAACCATGGTCTCCCGTCTGCTTCTTCTTCAATGTGGGCACAGTATGCCGGCTGGTTATAGAGCTTCACTGGAATAGGATCAATGAAGTTCTTATCTGGGTGTTGTATCATGGATGATAGAGTGGCCAATGCATCAACAAACTCGTTTTGAATTCTGGGGACGTGCCAAAATTCTATCTTTGTTGAACCTTTTCCTCAATTCCTGCACATGGTGCAGATATGGCAATATCTTGGAATTCTTGGTAGCCTATTCTCCTTGTACTTGGTGTATTAGCAGATCTGAGTCACCAATTACTAGCAACTCCTGGATATTCATGTCAATGGCCATATTGAGCCCTAATATGCAGGCCTCTTATTCTGCCATATTGTTGGTACAGGGAAATCTGAGTTTTGCAGATACCAGGTAGTGTTGACCTGTTTTCGATATCAGGACAGCTCAAATGCCGACTCCTTTGAAATTGGCTGCTCCGTCGAAGAACATTCTCCACCTGTCATAGGATTCTGCAATGTCTTCCCCTATGAATGACACTTCTTCATCGGGAAAATACGTTTTCAGGGGTTCCTGCTCTCCTCCCACGGGGTTCTCGGCAAGATGATCTGCCAGTGCTTGCCCCTTGACCGCTTTCTGAGTCACATAGACAATGTCGAACTCACTCAGCAGGATTTTCCATTTGGCCAGTTTGCCAGTGGGAATGGGATTCTAAAAGATATAGTTCAAGGGATCCATCCTTGATATGAGATACGTTGTGTAGGCACAGAAGTAATGCCTCAGATTCTGGGCTACCCAGGTTAGAGCACAGCAGGTACGTTCCAGTAGAGAATACCGTGCCTCATGTGGAGTGAACTTCTTACTCAGATAATAAATAGCATGTTCCTTTCTTCTTGTCTCGTCGTGCTGCCCTAGAATGCAGCCAAAAGCTCCATCTAATACCGCAAGGTAGAGTAGCAAAGGTCTACCTGGCTTGGGGGGACCAAAACTGGTGGTGTTGACAAGTATTCCTTGATTCTGTCGAAAGCTTTTTGACAATCCTCGGTCCATTTAGTTGCATCATCCTTTTTTTAACATCTTGAATATTGGTTCACATATAACCGTGGACTGGGTTATGAATCAGCTGATGTAGTTAAGGCGTCCCAGGAAACTCATCACATCTTTCTTGTTCTTTGGCGGTGGCAATTCTTGGATGGCTTTGACCTTTGATGGATCCATTTCTATTCCTCGGAGGCTGACGATGAACCCAAGCAATTTCCCAGCAGGAACACCGAACGCACATTTGCGGGGTTTAACTTCAAGTTGTACTTTCGCAGACTGTCAAAATTTTTTCTCAAATCTGTTGTATGGTCGGTGTCTCTCTTGGACTTGATGATGACGTCATCCACATACACCTCAATTTCTTTATGTATCACATCATGGAAGATAGTGGTCATAGCTCTCAAATAGGTGGCCCCAGCATTCTTTAGGCCGAACAACATCATCTTATAACAGTAAACTCCCCACGGCGTAATGAAAGCCATTTTCCCAGCGTCTTCCTCGTCCATCCAAATCTGGTGGTAACCAGGAAAACAATTCACGAACTATTGAAGTTCATTCTTTGCACAATTGTCAATCAAGATGTGTATGTTCGGGAGAGGAAAATCATCCTTCGAACTGGCCCGATTGAGATCCCAGTAGTCGACACAAACTCTGACCTTTCCATCTTTCTTGGGTACTGGCATGATGTTGGCTAACCATGTCGGATATTCAACTACCCTGAGAACCTTGGCGTTGATTTGCTTGGTAACTTCCTCTTTGATTTTCAGACTCATATCAAGCTTGAATTTTCTAAGCTTCTGCTTTACCGGCGGGCACATTGGATTGGTTAGTAACTTATGAGCCACAATGGATGTACTTAGACAGTCATGTCATCGTACGACCATGCAAATATGTCTTCATACTCTTTCAAGAATTGTGTGTATTCCACTTTCTCTGATGGCGATAGATGAATGCTGATGCGAGTTTCTTTTGTGAACAAGTAATTTTTGACCACACTCAAATGTTATACCATTTTAGTGTAAATATTCCTTTTAGGCCTAATCTTGATGTTATAAACTTTTATCTTACTCTTAGTAGATTTTATTTGAAAAATAAATAAATCCTCACGTTCTTAAAGTACAATTTTATTTCTATTTATAATTTTAAAAAAAATCACAAATATAAATAATTAGAATTTTAATAAGTAAATTATAGAATCTTTCTTAGTATCATATAAAGTACATGTAAATATTTAATTTTTCTATGTTGTAAGAAATATTGGTTATTCTTCTTATCTCATAATTTAGTTATCTTTTAACATAAAAGACAAACAAAAAAATCAAAATGAAGTAAAATAACGTTAAAGTGATAAAGTTTGTTTCATAACTTCTTTGAAAAAATCAGATATTTTACATAAGAAAAAAAAGAAATTAAAAATAATATAATAATAATAATAATCCTAATTTTCCCCCACCCCTCACATCACTATGCACGCACACACCTTGGTTTCATTTAATTTTTAATTTTTTTTAAAAAGGGATAAATTTTAAAAATTCAAAAAATTATTATCCTAACTACTCACCATGATCTCCTCAACCCTCCCCCTTGATTTCCTCATCCTACACTCCCACTCCCACACAACATCACATTTGACCAACCACTTCATCCATCTTATTCTATAAATAGACAAGAGGCAAAAGAAAAAAAGGGAACGAGAAAAAGTTTGCTGTGCCATCGAGGTCCGAGCTTTGGCCCCATAAAGTTTCTAGTACGTCGAGGTTCTGTTTGGAGTTCTTATCTGCTTTTGAACTCCCCAGCTGTAAAACTCATAAAGTTAGATTTCTTGATTCAACTCTTAATTGCATCATTATTTTGTTTTATACACCACAAATGAATCTTTTCATATTCTAAGTTTTGAGGATTCTGTATTAATTGGATTTAAATATTCCTTGAAGGATGTTAGCATGTTGGTTCATTTTAATGTGATTATTATTCATGTGACGTTATTAACTTGAAGGAATAACATAATAATTGGAATTCAAGTGAGTAAGAACTGGAAGGCAAATAACTTTGAAATTGTGGCATCTTTTAAAGTTTAAGTCTTAAGTATCTGTCTATTTGTTCTTAAATGGTTGACTGCTTCAATTATTTTGTTGCTTGCATATCATATACTTTATTTGGTTTTGAAGAGATAAGATTACATTATTGCAAAGTTATGGATAATGAAGGTTATTTTATCCAGAAATAGGCCACTGTGCAAATTGAAGTGGGGGCTAGATTTAAAATAAACTGGATCATTTCTTTTACATTGGTTAATACACAAATAACTCACAAATCTATAGTATGCTTTGAGTGCAACTTAATCTACCATTGTGATTGTGTACACGTTCGCGTGACATAGTTACAAATTTTTTTAATAAATCGAAGTACACGTTCACATGACTTTGGCTAATTAAGTCCCATTTATTTTCATGACTAAAGAAACAAAGTACTTTAACTACAAAAATATTAAGCCAAATAATAAGAATATACAATTAAATATCTTGAATATAAAAGAGACAAAATAATTAAATATTCTGAATACGCTATTTGCCCATGTGTTCATACCCGAACCTTAGATTGATATGCTTTAATAATAAAAGGATCATGTGCGCATTCCGCGTCTAGATACCTTTAGATTTAAAATAATTATGTTATAACCATGTGTACATTCCGTACCTTGGTTTAACATTTAACTTCAAAGATTTACCTTGTATGCGTTCTGCATCCTGGTGAACACAATTAATAAAAATATAATTAGATAAGCGGTAATAAATAAGCCATAATTAATAAAAATACCAGAATAGCCGACAATTTATTTAAGCCTTACATTAGTCAATAAAGTGACCGTGCTATAACCACAGGACTCGAGGGGTGCCTTACACCTTCTCCTCGGTCAACAAAATTCCTTACTCAGTCTTCTATTTTCGTAGACCATGAATTAGGAATCAAATTTTCCTTTTGATAAGGGATTCAATAAAAGGTGACTTGGAACAACAAAACTCAATTCCAAGTGGCGACTCTAAATAATAAATAATCCCTTTTCAAAACGTCACTTTACTTGGAAAAACTCTTCTAACTCAACCTCGTAATAGAGTTGTGTGGTAAAAAAGAGGTGTGACAGCTATGGCGACTCCGCTGGGGACAATTAATAAGAATTCGAGCTTTGTATATTGACTCTTGTTTTGCTTTTATCATGTTTTGAATATTATTGTGTTTGGAAGCCTAATGTGCTATTTGTTGCTTATTTACCGCTTTAATATTTATTTGAACTGTGATATAAATTGTATCCTCTCTCGCACCCCTCTGAGTCTTCTTATAGGTAGCTATGTTGTGTTTGCCTACCAGCATCACAAAAATTTCTGTCTTAAGATAAAGCCAGTTAGCCTATCAGCTTCTGGTGAAGGATTTATTCACACATGATTAGGCGGGAGAGCCGTTAGCTAGCCAGTGTTGTTCTACTACTGGTGATGCTTGACGCTCCTCGGCTCGGGTTGTCCGCCTGGGTAAGCCAGGTCTAGATACCATCTCCTTTAAGATTTGAAAACTTAGAAGAACAAACCACAAGCAATAAATATCCCTAGTAGGCTATGTTTTATTTGCATCATGTGCATTGGACTTAGCGGGACTCGGCACAGGGGCCGGGTCCGTCTAGGCTAGGTACCTATTTTCCGAACCAACATGTTCATATTTATGTGTTATATGTAACATTATTTGGTAGGCTTCATTCAAATGTTGACCGGCTTTAGGATAGATCGATTAAACATATGAGAGAGAAACAGAAAATTTCCTCCAAGTTTTCATAAAATATTTTTTTTTTTTTTTAAATAAATTTTTGAAGGATTCTAGTATGTAAAAGCACAATTTTCAAAATATTTTTTTTAATTTATTTTAACTAAACTATGCGGGTTTGATTCTTACCGGATGTGAGATACGTAGGCAACCTTCATCAGGTTCAACCCCATTTTAAAAAATAATAAATAAAAAAAATTAAAAGGGTGTCTATGGATTTTTTTTCTTTCTTCTTTTCTTTTCAAATAATAATAAAAATAATAATATAGTTACTTTGTCAGTTTTTTATCTTTCGACCAGTTTTGCCCATGTGTTCGGTCTTTTTGTCGAAATAGCCTTAAAACCTTCCTCGAAAATGCAAAATGGTCGTTTTAACAAAAGAGACAAGTTTTTATGTTCACTTTTACAAAAGAATAATCATTTTGAGTCTTCTTTTCTTTCTCATAATTATTTTACTAATTTAACCAATTTTTTTTTAGTCCCATAGTTTGGTTTTGTTTTTATTTTTTATAGAGTCAAAATCCGAGAAATCAGAATCTTTGTGTCAATAATATATTAAAATCTAACTCTGTGTCTGGATAAATAGGTACNTTTTTTTTATCTTTCGACAAGTTTTGCCCATATGTTCGGTCCTTTTGTCGAAATAGCCTTAAAACCTTCCTCGAAAATGCAAAATGGTCGTTTTAACAAAAGAGACAAGTTTTTATGTTCACTTTTACAAATGAATAGTCATTTTGAGTCTTCTTTTCTTTCTCATAATTATTTTACTAATTTAACCAATTTTTTTTTAGTCCCATAGTTTGGTTTTGTTTTTATTTTTTATAGAGTCAAAATCCGAGAAATCAGAATCTTTGTGTCAATAATATATTAAAATCTAACTCTGTGTCTGGATAAATAGGTACACCATGAGTGGAGAAAGAGGTAAGTCCGAAAAGAGGCCCAGGTCAGAAGGAATACCGAATTTTTTTATTGTTGATCAGATACCACAATTGTTGTGGGATTGGTGGAGAGATTTTAAGGAATATGAGCGAAACCAGATAAAGAAGTACTTGGGACATTTGGTTCACATGATGACGATCAAGCCTAGGAGGGATGTGATCGAAGCTTTGATTCCGCACTGGGATCCTGAAAATAATGTGTTCCATTTTACTGACTGTGAAATGACTCCGACCTTGGAGGAAATCGCTCATTTCCAGGGGTGGGGCCGCAATCTTCGCCGGCAAAGGCTCATTGTACCAAAAAATGTGAATGAGGGTAAATTTCTGAAGCTCCTGAACATAAATTACGGAGAGTATGAAGGTTTAGGAGGTAAGTGGGTTAACTTGGGACTTTTGTTTCATTTATACGGCCTAGAATGCAATTTTGAAAGGCATGTGGGAGAATTAAAATCAAAGGAAGATAAGGAAACATGGAAGATACACAGGAGGTTTGCATTTATGGTTGCTTTTTTGGGGCGTGTAGTTTTTCCGGAAAGGGAAGGACGCATTGACATCCGTTTGGCAGGTGTGGTTGAGGCTCTGACCTCAAAAGGGAATGATTATACTTTGGTCCCTATGATTCTTTCTTCCATTTTTCGTGCTTTAACTAGATGTAAATTGGGCGCACGAAACTTTGATGGCTGCAACATTTTGTTACAGATATGGTTTTTGGAGCATTTTTATCGTCATCCTACTATCACTAATTTTAGTGAGCTCTGGCCCAATCACACTTATGATCACCAGAAAAATATTGACAAATGTGAGTTACCAGAAGGGATTGATGCCTGGAAAAAGTTGCTTCTTACTTTGTCAGCCAATCGAATCACTTGGAACTATGATTGATTTTCCTCTAAAGAGGTCATTGTGAGTCTGCATATCATTCTTATTTGGTAATTATAGGATTGGATGGTGTTCATCCCTATGGTCTACTTCGGGTGATGCGCCAGTTTGCACGACTATAAGAGGTGCCGCCAGTACGAGATATGAGCAAGTTCTGTTATGATTTTGGTAAAGATCAGCCTCATGACGAAGAAGAAATTATGAAAATCTGGTATGCAAGTAAAGTCTCGGAGTTGAATGAGATGGTAGAAGATCGAGATCGTAAAGAGGTGATCCCTGAGTATATTACTTGGTTTCATGATCCTTCATCGTTTAGAGATAAGCCTGAGGGGTCGAACAGGAGGAGAAATGATCAAAGAACTATAGAAAAGCTGAAAGAGGAATTGTAGCACGCTCAGATGACCATAGCCAAACAACAAGCCCAACAACAAGCCGGAGTCGCTCAGATCCGTTTAAGTATTGAGAAAGATTATCAATCTGCCATAGAGATCATGGATAAAGATTCAAAGCATGCTAAGAATGAGGCAGCCCGCTTAGAAGAAGAACTGGCAAACACAATTAGTTTAGTCAGAAGAGTGGAGGCGAACAAAAATAAGTTGCAAAAATACTTGAGTATCATCGAAGAGGATGCGCACCAACAACAACTAGAGTTTGATCAACAGAAAGAGCAGTTTGAATGAGAAAGGGCACACTGGATACGCTCAAAGGTTCAGCTTTATGCACAATNGCGTCAGTGGATGATTGAGAGAGGTGTGTTAAACCGTCGCATTGAAGAATATGAGGGACGTGAGGCTCAGATGAGGCACGCCCTCAACACTACCCAGATGTGGTTGCAGAATTGTCATATGAATATGGGGCAAGCCAGAGAGCAGGTACTTCGATTGGTAGAGAAAGCGGCATATGTTCATGATGATCATCGCCATCTAAGCAATAAGGAAGTTGGTCAACAGGCACGTGCC
>ML357319.1:0-10000 GCA_005239505.1 Nicotiana paniculata | reverse complement strand
AAAAAAAAAAACATAAAACGAAATAGAACAGGAAATAGAACACATTCAAATCAACTAATATGCATTATTATTTATTGTAAAAGTTTCAACATAAAATAAACCGAAATACCTCGATTTAGTGTTTCGGAAAGCAAATCGATTGAAAATTTGACCCTGGAAGTGTGAACCCACAGTAATACGAACCTCTACTCGGAAGTGGGACCTACGTTCTACACCTTTTGTGTGACGGGGGGCCCACAATTTTTTGTTTTTCTTAACTTTGGCGTGGGACTCGCCGGGGGAGGGGACCAGAAGCAGAAGGAAGTAAAAAAAAATGGAGGAATTTTGGGGAGGGGGACGGTCTGAAGAACAAGACGGAATTTAATAAGAAATATATGTATAGCATCCAATTTTTGGGCGTTATACTGACACGGTCAGCTTTTGCAGTATAACGCCCAAAAATTGGACGTTATAATTAACGGCACAACTACCGTTAATATATAGCGTGCAATTTTTGGACGTTATACATAGTTTGGTTGTCCTTTTTTTTCACTTATTTTCGTTGTTTGTGTCAAAATATACATCATTTTGGTTCCGGACTCGTTGCAGTACCCATGCATTTGTAGGTGAGAGATATTGCAGAAAAATGTTGCTGAAAAGAGATATATGTTGCGTGATTTTATGCCTATATGAGGCAAGGACGACCTTCAAACAGCATATCCTCCTTTATATTCCTCATTTTCTTCTTATGTGGCTTTTCGATTTCTTGAATGCCAGTCTCGCTTATGCTCGTATAATAATTTTGAGATCCAAATCTTTCGGATGCCACGAAATTAAGATCACTTCTTTGACTGTCTTGGACATGATAAAAGTTCAATTCGATTTCGCTTTTGAGTGGTCTCATAGTGTTGCTCAAGTGTCCTCATCTGTGCCTGTTTACATATCTCGTTAACTGCTATGAACAATATTCACTTTACCAATTATACTATTGGGCTGGTATTTGGGCCAGTTGTTAAAATGAGGAAATACCAATATGTAATGTGGGATCCGGGTTGAGAAAATCCATTAAAATATTAGAGTGCTGAAGGAAATAGAGGAGATATAAATAGCAGGAGTGTGTAGTTCTTAGGCTAAGCTTTAACTTGGTCTATCCTTTTCATTAGCTATTTTGTAATAGCAGTCTGGAACCTCCCTTTTCTTATTTTTCATTTTTTTGTTCATGAATCAGTTGTAATTCCTCAGTTTGGTTGAATATCAGGTTATCTTTTCATTAGGTAAATATGGATCTTTACATTGAATATCAGAGGAAATACTCTGGATGTTGTATAAGAATAATATGCACTTATGTTGATACTAATATATACGAAAATTTCATCTCTAGACAAATAACTATTGTTGACCCTAGTAAATGTTAGTTTTGAAGACTGACAAAGGAACTCAGGCATGAACCAGGTCCATCCCTTGTGTGTATAGAAACGGGCAGATTCGAGCTTGTGGGATGCACGTGAAGGAGATAAGTTTAAATTGGTGTATTTGATATCTCCTGATCGAAAAGGTTGCATAATTGATAAGGAGAATGCCTCCTTAATCAAAGAGAACACTATCCAAGATAGGGAACGAGTTAGAAGTTGAAATCAACTAGAACTCTTCCACCAATGAAGAGTAGCATTAGAATTCTAGTTAATCTTTATTTACTAACTCTATAAATATCAGTGTTGTTCTCTTTTATAAGTGACGCACACATACTGAAGTTAAGCACGAATTGAGAACAAAATAGCAAGGCATTATTGTGAGCAATTCCTGTTAGATTTAAGAGTGCGATCTTGAAGCTACACGAACCAGATTGAAGAACTAGCTCCATAAAGAGTTTTATGTGTCTTTCTTTATTTCTAGTTCAAAGTGTAGTAGGTGTTTTGAGTTGTACCTTTCAGCTTTCTTAGAAGCAAATTGTACTAGGTACCTGAGTTGTATCTTTCAAGTTAGAGTTAACTTGACGTAGTCGCAACAACTTGTGGCGTGTTGCTATAAGGGTTAGAGTTAATCCTTAGGTTTGCAAGAGTTTGTAAACTTTGTTGTGGCTCAGAGTTGTAGTGAAGTGTTTGGAGAAAATCTTACTGGGTCATGGTTTTTTCACCTTTTGAGCAGGGTGTTTTCCACATAAAAACTTGTAATCTTTACTTTCTGTATTTATTATTCCGCAACAGTAGTAGTTGGAACACATAGAAGAACCAGGACCTTCTATAATCCGTGCAAGTGAAAATTTATACACCACACAAATTACCCCCCTCTTGTGTGGTATTGAAGTATAAAACATCAATTGGTATCAGAGCGGGTTATCCTTGAAGAGGCTAACACCTTAGGAAAAGATCAAGATGAGTGCAATACTTGAAAAGTGTAAAGAGCAATCCACAACTAGGCCACCACTATTCAATGATCACTATTATTCTTTGTGGAAGGAGAGGAGAAGAGATCACTTGCACATGACTGATGGATGTTTCAAATGTGGTAAAAAGAACCACATGATCAAGAACTGTCCTATGTGGAAAGTCGAGTGGAAAAAGGAGAAATCTGAAAGAAGGAATAGAAAGAAGGAACAGGTTCATGACAAGAAGAACTACAACAAAAGGCAAATCAAGAAGATAAATGTACCCAAGAAGGAAAGGAGCTTGACACTCAGAATCACTGAAGGATATGATCTAGAAGAAGATGAAATGGCTATGATCACAAAAGACTCCAAGAAGTACCTAATGAGAGGAAAAGGTCCTTCAAGAAGTGGAAGCTACAACAAACCAAGGGTTCTTGAAAAACAAACCAATGAGGGGTGTTGCAAGTGTGGCAAGACTGATCACCACATCAAAAACTGCCCTCAATGGGAAATTGAATGGAAGAAGGAAAGAGTTGAACGAAGGAACAGGAAAAAGGAACAGGTTCAACCCAAGAAGAACAAAGGATCAACAAAGGCTATGGTTGCTGCCTGGGGAGAAAGCTCAGATGAAGATTCAGAGGATGAAGATGGAGATGAACAAGAAGTTATGGAAATTGGAGAATCCGATGCGGAATATGAGGTAAGTATAATTCATCTCTAAGACAAGATCAATTTTTTGTCTAAAGAAAGACTATCTGAGTTACTCCTGGATTTCATTGATGAATTTGAGGATCTAAACAATGAAAAGAAACAACTGTCTAAGGAGTGCGTGATTTTGAAAGCTAAGTGCAAAAATCTGGAACTTAGGGCTAGTGAAAGTGATAGTAAAAATGTTGAGTTGAAGAACCAGGTTCATGAACTTGACACCACTGTCTTAGAGCTAAGATCTGAAAATCTAAAACTGAAATTAGGAACAGGTAAAAAGAAAGCTGATCACACACAACTCACATTAGAAGAAAACCAAAGAAAAATGAAAGACGAGTTGTACAAAAGAGATGAGCAGTTAAGAGTCCTTTAAAGAGGATCTAAGCAAGGTTAAGCATGAGATAGACAGAACGTGTAAATGGAATAGGTCCTCCGATGCAGTTTCATGGCTACATAAACACCATAGTAGCAATAAGAGAGGACTTTGCTACGGGACCCCTTCACCTAAGTGGGATCCCAAAAGCAAGTACCTCACAGTTCCTGAGAATAGAATATGAACACACTGTGGTAAGACTGGTCACTATAAAAGTGAATGTAATGCAAAACAAAAGGCTAGTCAAAAGAATAAAATATTTGTTCAAGGGAAAAGTAGGCTACCAGGATGGGTCAAAAAGAATTTGATTCACTCTTTTGCCTATAGAAGGGACCCAAACTAGTTTGGGTTCCTAAGACTAACCCCTAATTTCCTTTTGCGGGTTCAATTGAAGGGGAGCAGCCAAATATGATACATGGATAGTGGATGATCAAAGCATATGACATGTATAAAGACCCAACTCCTTTCACTTGACAACCTCAAAGGAGGTAATGTCTCCTTTGGAAATGGGAAGAAAGGTGAGATCATTGGGGTTGGAAAGGCAGGTAAGACTGATTCTCACTTTATTGAGAATGTCTACTTGATAGATGGCCTAAAATATGGCCTAATCGGTGTATCACAATTGTGTGATAGAGGTAACTTGGTAGCATTCACCACTACCAAATATTTTGTGATAAATCTTACCGCTGACAAGATTATTGCAGGGAAAAGATTAAATAATATTTACAGTGTAGATTTGTCCACACTTTCAGAAAATGAACTTACTTGCTTAAGTGTGTTGGATAATGATGCCCTCCTTTGGCACAAAAGACTTTGACATGCCAGTCTAAGTTAACTCAACAAACTAGTCTCTAAGGACTTGGTGATAGGACTGCCTAACATTAAGTTCAGGGAAGACAAAGTTTGTGAGGCTTGTGCAAGGGGGAAGCAGGTAAGACCCTCTTTCAAAAGCAAGAAAATGGTAAGTACCACCAGAACGATGGAACTAGTCCATATGGATCTTTGTGGACAAATGAGAACTCTGAGCAGAGGTGGTAAGAGATATGTTATGGTGCTTGTTGATGATTACTCTAGGTTTACTTGGACACTGTTTCCGACATCTAAAAATGAAGCATTCTACATGTTCACTTCCTTTGTTAGAAAAACTCAAAAACAACTAGGTAATCAACTTGCATCAATTAGGTCTGATCATGGTACTGAATTCGAAAATGCTAAATTTGCTGAATTTTGTGATGTGCATGGCATATATCATAACTTTTCTGCAACTAGCAATCCACAACAAAATGGTGTAGTTGAAAGAAAGAATAGGACATTGGAAGAAATGTCTTGGACTATGCTTCTTTCTAGTAAACTACCTCACAGTTTCTGGGCAGAAGCTATGAACACTGCTTGTTACATCATAAGTAGGTGTATGACTAGACCTCTTGTTGAGAAGACTCCCTATAAGTTACTTAAAGGGAGAGAGCCAAATATATCCATCTTAGGGCATTGGGATGCAAGTTCTTTGTGCATAATAATGGAAAAGACTCCCTAGGTAAGCATGATCCCAGAAGTGATGAGGGAGTATTCTTGGGATATTCTTCACATAGTAAAGCTTATAAGATCTATAACAAAAGAACTGTGTGTGTAGAAGAAAGTGTACATGCAGTTTTTGATAAAACTAACATTCTTTCTGAGAGACAGGAACACGAAGATGAAGCAATTGGGCTGGTAAGAAATTTAAATGAAATCACAGCCCAGACTGAAGTTGTACCAGAAGAAGGGATAGGTGATGGAACATGTTCTTCTACTCAGGGCAACCTGACATGGGGAGCTGAACAATGAGGAACTGAATCTCAAACCTCGATGGAACCTGTCCATAAACTTGTTTCGCAGTAAAAAAGCATTGAAGGAAAATCACGGAGTAACCATTTGGTTGTGAAACCTTACAAATATCAAAGTTCTCACCCTATTGAGAACATTATCACTGATCCATCCTCTGAAATCAAAACCAGATCTTCTTTAAAGAATCTTTGTGCTTTTGATGCTTTCTTATCTCTTATTGAACCTAAAAATGTTGCTGAGGCTTTGCAGGATGCAGACTGGGTAAATGCAACGCAAGATGAACTCAACCAATTTGAAAAGAATCAAGTTTGACATATCGTACCAAGACCCAAGGGCATATCAGTAATTGGAAAAGAATAGGTCTTCAGAAACAAAATCCTTAAGTAGAGATAACTTTGAGAGGAACATGTTAGAATTAGGGATGATTAAGATCACCTAATAGAACTAGTTCAAAGTTAAACGAAAAAAAAATGAAAAAAAAATTATTTGAAAAAAATAAATTATTGGTTAGAAAGTCTATAATATTTGTATATAATTAGATTGAATCTTGCTCAGTCTATACTTTCAACAGTATAATCTTGTGCTATGTGCTAAAATGACTCATTAATCTCTAATGATATTTTCTCTGTTTTAGCAAATTTAGACTTACACAAGAGAATTTCCAGTGAAGAACCTGGTTCATCAAGATAAATAGGTATGTTTTCTACACTCTGCATAATTTGAGATAGTTATATTTGGATCATGAGCAGAGTCCTACCTAATTCCAAACTCCTTTTGGAATTATCCGTTACAAGTGAACCAGTTCTGTCAAAAGAGTCTCAACCGAATTGAAGTACCTAGATTCTAGGGATACACTCCAACGTCTCTTCAAAACTGAATTTCAGTTTGATTAGACTTCTAAGAGTCTGAAAAGCTATAGTTACCCCATCAATTATTCCTCTGTGTATTGATCAGCTTTAGTGTATTCCTTACTTCATCTGTCTCAAGCCATCAAAAACTCTCATTCTTCTTCTATCTTCCAAACACAATCTAATTCTCTTCTCTTTCATACCCTAGCCCAGATATGTCGAACACCTCTGAAAATCCTTCATCACCACCATAGGAAACCACTTCCACACCTTCTACCACTCCTTCAACCACACCAATCTCTAAGAAAAGTAGAGTAAAGATAATGGATCGTAAGATTGTCGCTGAAGGAGAACATATCAAGAAAATAAACAAGCAATTGAAAGCAGGTAGGGAAGAAGTATCCCAGGAATCTAAAGATTCATTTAAGTCTGCTACTAAGGGGGAAGAAAGTAGGTATTCCGAAACTGAACAGGTATCTTCTGATTTTAAAGTTACTCCTGAGATAATTGAGATAATTTCCGAAGTTACTGCAAATTTGGAGAATAGATTTGTACTGGTAGGATCTATAACAGGTGTTGATACTACAGAATCTGGAGAAGTTGGTGATAAAAATAAAAAGAGAAAAGAAAAAGAGAGCAAGGGTGCTAGGAGTACTTTGAGGGGAAAGGGTACAAGAGTGGCTGATTCTTCACCCACTTCTGTTGGTGTAACAAAAGAAACTGGGGCAGTGGTTTTTTGGGGAGAGGAATTTACTAAAAGAGAGTGTGAGCAAAACAGGGGGAAGTAAGTCTGGCGAAGCTGCTGAGGGGTTGGTTCAACTTGGGAAAAATATAGATGAACCTGTTCCATCTGAATAGGAAACCCTCGTGAACCTACTGATAGGGTTATCAATGGCACCAAAATTCATGTCATTCCCTATGGATTCATTCTTACAATTGTACTTGCATATTTCAAGGTTCCTATGAAGAAGTGGGAGATATACTAGCAAGGGTCATTTTGGGGTTAATACTCTGCCTGCTTGCGATTATGAAGTCAATGTCACTCATAAAGAACATGGTTCATCCAGAAGTACCAATGAATATCAAGGTCAGAGTCTTGGTGCTAGAAAGTGGGGCTAAGGATGCTGAGATTGAGAGGCTGAAGAAGAGGTTGGCAGAGGTGGAGACTGAGAGAGATGCTCTCAGAACTGAGCTGGCAAGAGAAAAGGAGAAGAATGACGGCATTCTTCAAGATATGTTGAAACTCCTCCAAGCCAAAACCCAAGCACCTGGACCTTCCCAGCCTTAAGCCTCCTAGCCTAGTGTAGATTAACCAGTGATCCAATTCGGGACTTTTTGTTTCTTTTGTTCATGTTTCCAGTATTTTTATTTCTTCTTATGCTTTGTGGTAGAATCTTATCAATCATCAATAAAGTTCACTGTATTTTTCTCTAATTGTCTTTCTATATTTCTTTGATAGTTAAAATTATTAGCTTGATCTGTGATGATTAATCCATGATTGCATTTGATGTAGCCCTAGTGGCCATGAGTAAGCTTTAAAATCTGGTTATCTCACATTTTTATGCAACTTTTCGATGATGCCAAAAGGGGAAAAATAATTAGGTTGTGCTTTAAACAAGTGTTGTTTAGATTTGAACAAGTGATGTTTATAACCTAATGTACCTGGTCCTTGATGATAAGTGATAAAAAGGAAAAAAAGTTTCTAACATTATGTTGATGTTGAGCTGAGTTGGAACAGGGCCTAAGCTTATGAAAAACACAGAGTTTTTCATCATCAAAAAGGGGGAATTTGTTAGCCCAAGTAAAGGTTAGTTTTGAAGACTGACAAAGGAACTCAGACATGAACCAGGTCCATCCCTCCATGTCCATCCATTGTGTGTATGGAAACGGGCAAATTCGAGCATGTGGGATGCACGTGAAGGAGATAAACTTAAATTGGTGTATTTGATATCTCCTGATCGAAAAGGTTGCATAATTGATAAGGAGAATGACTCCTTAATCAAAGAGAACATTATCCAAGATAGGGAAGGAGTTAGAAGTTGAAATCAACTAGAACTCTTTCACCAAGGAAGAGTAGCATTAGAATTCTAGTTAATCTTTATTTACTAACTCTATAAATATCAGTGTTGTTCTCTTTTATAAGTGATGCACACATACTGAAGTTAAGCACGAATTGAGAACAAAATAGCAAGGCATTATTGTGAGCAATTCCTGTTAGATTTAAGAGTGCGATCCTAAAGCTACACGAACCAGATTGAAGAACCAGCTCCATAAAGAGTTTTATGTGTCTTTCTTTATTTCTAGTTCAAAGTGTAGTAGGCGTTTTGAGTTGTACCTTTCAGCTTTCTTAGATGCAAATTGTACTAGGTACCTGAGTTATTCTTTCAAGTTAGAGTTAACTTGACGTAGTCGCAACAACTTGTGGCGTGTTGCTATAAGGGTTAGAGTTAATCCTTAGGTTTGCAAGAGTTTGTAAACTTTGTTATTGGCTCAGAGTTGTAGTGAAGTATTTGGAGAAAATCCTACTGGGTCGTGGTTTTTTCACCTTTTGAGCCGCGTGTTTTCCACGTAAAATACTTGTGTTCTTTACTTTCTGTATTTATTATTTCGCAATAGTAGTAGTTGGAACACATAGAAGAACCAGGTCCTTCTATAATCCGTGCAAGCAAAAAATTAGATACCACACAAATCACCCCCTCTTGTGTGGTGTTGAAGTATAAAACATCAACTATTTACCATTCTAATTAATTTTTTCAATCAGCAAGTCTCTCACGCAACATCTTCCGCGCGATATACCTGTCACAATTGTACGACATTATCGTACTTTATTTATTACGTATTTAAGAAAACAACGAAAAACAAAGATTGATCTAAGATTTAACTTTGATGAGGGTTCATATTATGTTCTTGATAACTGCTAAATTCATAGTACTATTTCAGAATGGGTTTAGAACCTAGGGTCAATTAAACCTGTTGGAACTACATTGCATCCGCCTAAGAAAATAGGAGCAAGTATATATATGTTGTCCTACCAAGGGATGTCTATGTCAGCGACGAGTGCAGAATATAATACTTAAAAATAGGCTCATACTCGATCGTCGAATATAATACTTCTTTCGTATCATTTTATGTATCGATGTTTTACTAGGCACAAAGTTTAAGCATGAAACGAGTACCGTTAGAATAAGGCATCTTAAACGTGCAATGCCATGTTATTTTTGTGGGTTTAAAAGCATGTCACTAAATGTAATATGAAAAATTTAAAGTTAAATTATTTTAAAATACAAAAATTAGTGTATCATTATTTCTGGAATGAATTAGAAAGTAACGAGTTCCACATAAAATGGAATAGAAGAAGTATAGTTTAATATAATATTCAATTAGGTTTTGTTAAGCATTATCAGCGTGATTCGCTTGAGTTGAGTTGTGGTTATAAATCCCGTAAATATGATATGAGAAATAATAATGGCTTGTAGAGAGCCTTATAACTATTCAAAAATATCAAGAAGATGAGTGATGGTATTCAACAAACAATAGACGTGAGACCGTTAGTTCATGCGTTTAACTCTTATTTGCCATCCAATGATATCCTATGATTGTTGAATCTTTTCAATTTACAGATGGGTTTTGGAGGACCAATATTTACAGATGTGAGGAGGTGACCACTCTCTATCGTTGGTTTTGAGGTTTGAGCATTGTTGACCTTGACTGTTGCACCTGAATATGAAATCCAGTTAACGTTATGATTTCTGGGAACACTGATAATTCTAGAAGAGACCGAGCTGAATTTGTACACTATTGGTTTCTACATCAATTCTTGCCACAAAAAGAAGGTGAAACACCAATGTATACAAATTTAAGTATATATACAACAATACCTTTTGCATCATAATATTAAGCGCAGAG
>ML357318.1:7320-37357 GCA_005239505.1 Nicotiana paniculata | reverse complement strand
AAGACTTATAAAACAAAATAATAGCTTTGCTTCAAATAAGCATTTTTAACCATCACGATCGTATTCATGACTATATAATCTACACTCGGGTGTGACAATTCATGTCCCCGACCATAACTTCGAACAATATTAAAATCACATGTTGCAATCGCGGGTGCATTTCATGTGACGCGGTTGCGATGTGTCTAAAACAACAAGTGCACACCACCGTGACTTGTTCCAAAATAATCCCATAAATATCAAAAGCAGTTTATGTACATCTATAAGCTAAAAAATACCACTTTTAGATAAATATTCCAAAACTTAGAGAATAATTGAATATCGCCTCAAATCGGCATATTTAATCGTCATGACCATAGTCATGACTATATAATCTACACTCGGGTGCGACAACTCATGTCCCCGACTCTAACTCAAAACAATAATAAAAATCACATGTTGTAATTGCGGGTGCATTTCATGTGGCGAAATTACTATGTGTCCAAAAATAAATAGGTGCACGCCCTCGTGACTTGTTTCAGAATAATCCATAAATATTAAAAGTGGTTAAAAGTGAAAAAGGCTAAAAAGCATAATAGGTTTAAAATATGTAAGTAATTAGATAATTAGGCCAAATATTAATAGTTAAGCGACCGTGCTAGAACCACGGAATTCGGGAGTGCCTAACACCTTCTCCCGGGTTAACAGAATTCCTTATCCGGATTTCTAGTTCGCAGACAATTTAAAACAGAGTCAAAATTTCCTCGGTTTGGGATTTTAAAACAAACCGGTGTCCCAGAGCATCGTCAAAAATCCGGGTGGCAACTCTGAAACTAATAAATAAATCCCAAATCCGCATAATGTTACTTAAATTGGAAAAAACTTTCGTATCCAACCCTATGTCGGAAAAAGGAGGTGTGACAGATACGACAGCTGGGGTGTCAATTTGCATAGCTCCACTCGGTTGATCCGCCGGAAGGAAGGAAGATGGAGGTTGCTGGGTAGAGCTTGGGTTCATGGTCGGAATGTTGGTATTTGGTTATAGTGGGTTGAGAGCATTTTTGAGTTTTTCTTCCAAAAAATCTGAAGTCATTCCTGAAGCAAGTCTTTAATGATTGAAGGTTCACGTGAATTCGTGATTCAAAAATCCTGGATTTCTAGACCTTCACCTGAAATTCCAAAATTTAGCAAAATAATTATTTTTGAATATTCGTAGAAATGCTTTAGGAACGTATTTAATTTACTAGTTCGTGTGACATAGTTATGATTTCCGAATAAAATTAAAGTACGCGTTCTCGCGACTTTGGCTAACAATCTTGACAAATAATTAAGTATTATGAATTGTTTACAAGTACGCGTGACATGATTTTAGCACATCAAACAAAACGAATTCACACACACATGATACGTTTCGAAAAATAATCCCATACTCTGATAATTAAGATTTAAAAGCATTGAAAGAATAAAATGCACGAAAGTTCTAAAACACGTAATAATTCATTAATTAAGCCAAGTATGATTAAAAGTGACCATGTTAAAATCACAGAACCCGGGAGTGCCTCACACTTTCTCCAGGATTAACAGAATTCCTTATGTGGTCTTCTGTGTTCGTGGACCATAAACAGAGTCAAACTTCCTTGAATTGGAATTTCAAATTTGGTGATCAGAACCCCATTAATTAATTCTGAGTGACGACTCTACTTAAAATAAATAATCTCATTTCAAATAATGTCATTTTAATTGAAAAAACTCCTTATCTACGGAAAAAGGAGGTGTGACAACTATTAGTATTCCATTCAATATTCAAATAAAGAAAGTATTATTCAAAAGAATAATGGAGGGGTGGGAGTGGTTCCTCGATAATTCAACAAACCCGAATAATTCAAGACATGGTTCCCACAAAGGGTTCTCAATGGATTGACCATCTAAATTCGTCAATAAATTCTCGGGACAGCCCGATACACTAAACTCCTGCTATTTGCGGGGTCCGGGGAAGAGCTGGACCACAAGAGTCTATTGTAAGCAGCGTTACCCTACACTTCACGCTAAGTACAAATCACGGCCATCTAATTTTGGCTCGCTAAGTTCCCATCCGGGCCATCCAACTTCGGAACGCTACATAAGGTCTATGCTATCCACCTCCGAAAAAGACACAATAACAGGCATGGATGTCTGCCGCAGTAGTTTCTTGAATGCTGATAGATCAGGGGGATTTAGTACCATACAGCAAACAAAAATAAGAAAAGGAATCCCCGTCTGCATATTTCATTGGATTGAAAGCAACAGATATCAGCATCCTTCCATTCGTGTGCATATGCATGGGAATTGATCAAAAACCAAAACCCATAAATCTTTGTTGCATAAGACAGTCCAACGCATTTAGTCCACTATTGCTACTATAATATATAAGTCACATTAACATTTTAAATTCTAGATCCAGTCAAAAACCATCACAGAAAACTATGGAAGGTAGATCTCAGTTGTTTGCTACCGAGACGAACGTGATTATAGAACTGGGAGATAATCAAAGAAATCTCAGAATAGTTCACATTCAAGGAGGCTCTGAGAGATAAAACCTTAGTTTAGTAGTATAGAAAACAAAAGCAGTTTTCAGTTAAATGATAGCTTCCAATAACATGAGTTTAGTCTCCAGCAAAAGATTTGGGAGACATTTTATGCAATATAAATTTGTTTTCGACCGTGAAAAAAACTGGTATAAAAAAAAGGACTGTCCAGCATGGTAGTCTCCACTCAGCAGCAAAATTAAGCATGACAAGATTTAACTGCAAGCACATAAAACAAGTTAGAAGTTCAGTGACTTAAACAAAGAAAGATAAATCCATTACTCATCTAGCAAGTATTGTTTCTTATACGAAACCTGAATGAAACAGATGAAATTTTCCTCCACATTAGAAGCCAAAAGATAAATAAATAATAATACAGTAATAATTTATGTTGTTTCAACACCACAAATCTCAACCAGGATCTATCACAGTTGAAAAAGAATAATTGAGACCACATGATTCAGACAATCTTACTATAAACACCTTCACCTTGAGATAATTGAGCTTTCAGATCAGATGGTTTGGGTTCACTTACTAATCGAAAATAGGATAACAAAGTGACAAATAGATATAAAAACCCTTTAAACAATCCAGATAATTTAAGAGGTTTTTACATCATTGTTTTTGTCTTGCAAAGCTTCAAGAAGGAGTAGAGAAAATTGTCCAAGGCTTCTTTCATCCCACTTCAACGAGATAATGTAACGACTTTAACCGGGCTAATTCATCCCACTACTCTCAGCATATCTCATAGTTCTGCGCCAATAAGATCATAACATTCCACTATACTGACAGAGATTACAGCTGAAACAAAGTTTGATATTTTTTGCAGTTACAGTAGATAACTGACAAGAATAGTACCCCCCACATGTCGGGGCAAATTATATTCAGAAGCACATTCAAAACAAAAACCTAAGCAATCTTCCAGAAGGAAACCTTTTTTGGCCGTCATTGTGATGTAAAAAGCTCATCAAAAGAGACCAAGGGCTATACACAACCAAAGTTGTTTCCAATTAGCTCCAGTAGCACTCAACTCAAGGTTTTTTTCATGCTCTAGCCAACTCAAACATAATTCCTTTTCTATAGGTCAACTGAATTTTATTAGAACAGACGCACCCAAAGGCATAAACCATATACATCAAGCCTTTTTTGATAGAGACCGTGTACATAAAACCTTAAATAGCCCAAGAGACAGCCAAATAAAGCAAAGTTTGCTCGCCCACTTTCTGAACTGTAACTCAACACCCCTTAATCATCCTTTACAGTCCGTTACTCTAAATCTCCCTTTTGGTTCACTTTTTTTTTTTTTTAATGACGAGCAAAAGCACCAACTTGGTGGACTATAAAGATGTACATAAAGACCACAAAGAGCTCCGAAATCAACAAAAACCCCACTTGAACTGGTTGCCCAAAAAAACCCAGTTGTCATCCCCTGTCATATTGTTTTTCACTGCCTTTCCATCAAAACATCTCCTGCTTCTCTACTTCAATATTTGCCAAGCTATGTACAATGGTATCATCTCCCATATCCTGCTTCCCTCCTTCCATATTTGCTATGCAATGTAAAATGCTATCATCTCCCATGTCTTTGCTTCTTTTTTTCTATAGTATCAGTGCTGTTACAAGCTCGTTTAAAGCATGACTACACCCTGAAGCTCGGGGAAGCCAGGTTGTGCCATATGCCTCGCATTGTTGAGGCTATAGTGTAGGCGTCAAGGTGCTAAGGTGTGTGCACCTTCACCGATGGGCTATCTTTAAGAGCACAACATGTTATAGTTTTTCCATTCTCTTGTCAAAAGCGTGTCCACATTCACTCATGGGTTCTGTCTTTAAGGGCACAACAATGCGCGCGCGCGCACACACACATATATAGCTTGATTATAGCTATTCTATTCCTTTTGTCCAAATAATCATTGTGGTGTTTAATAAACCATTTGCTACTGCACTGCAGAGTGGCTACAGATTTGTGGCACATCTTCCTTTCAGTTTTTGGCTTAAGTTGGACAACCCCACAAGGCATAAAAGAAGCAGTTGAAAGTTGGAATCGATAGAAAGTTGACAGAACCATCAAGAAGATCTGGTAGATGATCCCAGCATGTATATTTTGGTGTATTTGGACAGAAAGAAATCTCAGATGCTTTGATGGCATATCAACTCCCAACAGCTCCCTGAAGCAAAGGGCCTTAGGAATCTATATAGCTGGAGCAACCTTTCCCCTGTAAATGAGTTATTTCCATTTCTAGATTTTATTAGCTCTTTGTCTTTGCTTGATTGCCACCTTAGGTTCTTGGTGCTTTTGGTTAGCTCCCTGACTAGAACTGTATTTTTGTGTAAATGGATCTAACCAACCTCTTTTGTAATGTTTTTGCATCTTATTGATGCCTGTAATATAACATCTTACTTCATCGAAAAGAAAAAAATCATTGTTGTGTTTATAGTCAAATTTTCTTGCATTGCATTTCTATTTTTTATTTTTTCTTCATTGGCGCTTTTTTTTGTTTGATTGTTAAAACGTGTTCAATCACACTATTTCCCCCAATTGGGTCATTCATTGGCGCTTTTCTTGGCTAAACCGCTAAAGCCCACGCTTTTAAAGCTCTAAAGAACCTTAGCGGTTTTGACAACTCTGACTAGCCCATAATTTTTCAAGACTACTCTGAACGAGCTAGAAACATATACCATCATCTTCTGGTCAAATATATAGTATCTATTGCAAAGAATAGAGCCCCATTTCTTCAGGTTGTCAGGAGTTAGGATGGCATCATGTACGGTTGTCGTACCAAAAGAAGCAATTTTTGGTGGAATCCTCCAAATTGCTTTCAAAAATGTTTCCACAGGGCATTCTCTTGACCAAACTAAAATAGTAGGATTTACCGGAGAAACAGCTGGTTATCCCCCTTCCACTTAATTCATCTCTTTTTGTAGCAGAGGGAACTGGATCTGTATCACAACTTGGAAATTGTTCATCACCTCAAACTCTTAGCATTTAAGTCTCTACTGAATCTCACAATAATTGATTCTTCCTGACTTAACCAGAGCTTCTGGATTCTTTACAGCTCACAAACAAGCCTTTGCAGCTCACATTCTAGCCTGTCTCTCGTTCTGTCTTCTAACCTGAAAATTTTCTTGTTACTAGGCTCAGTATCCTATCCACTCGGTTGCAGTTCTTAGCATGAGTTTCTAAGCTTTTCCCTCTACATTACTCCTAAAAAACTCCTAAAACTTTTCTACATAAAAATTTGCCTTTCCACATCTGAGAATGTTGTTGTTACGAAGGTATTCATATATCCTATAGTTCGAGGGCACACATCCTTACTTTGACTACTGGTAACTTCCCAAATTACAAAAATAAATCCTCTGCCTCAAACTCTGGCTCACTTCAGAAAAATATTTCACCTTTTATCATCTACTTGTATACTGACGCGCCACATTCCATGGGGAGGTGCCGATTATGTAGATAATATTGCATTGATTGACGAGACATGAGGCGGTCTGAACGCGAAGTTAGAGGTGTGAAAGTAAACCCTGGAGTCTAAAAATTTCAAGTTGAGCAGGACTAAGACAGAATACTTGGAACGTAAGTTCAGTGGTGAGACTCTGGGAGGGGAAGGGGAGGTGAGGCTAGATTCACAAGTCATCACTAGGATATGAGGTTTTAAGTACCTTGGGTCTATTATATTAGGGGGATGGGGATATTGACGAAGATGTCACACATTGTATTGGGGCGGGATGGATGAATGGAGACTCGCTTCCAGTGTTTTGTGTGACAAGAAGGTGCAACCAAAACTTAAAGGTAAGTTCAACAGAGTGATGGTCAGACCGACAGTGTTGTATGGAACTGAGAGTTGGCCAGTCAAGATCGCCCACATCCAGAAGAAGAAGGTGGCAAAGATAAGAATGTTGAGATGGATGTGCGGGCACACCAAGTTAGATTGAATAAGGAATGAGGTTATTCGCAACAAGGTGGGTGTGGCTCCTATTGAGGACAAGATGCGGGAAGCGACGCTTAGGTGGTTTGGACATGTGAGGAGCAGAAGCACGAACGCCCTGGTGAGGAGGTGTGAGAGGTTGACATTTGAGGGCATAAGGAGAGGAAGAGGTAGACCAAAGAAGAATTTGGGAGAGATGATTAGGCAAGACATGGCGCAACTTCAGCTCACCGAGGTCATTACCTTTGATAGGAAGGTGTGGAGATCGAGGATTAGAGTAGTAGGATAGGTGGTCTAGATTGCTCTTACCAGTAGTATAAGTACGTACTATTGCATTTTGTTGGTATTGCGTTACTATGACTACCTGTCGTTTCTTTCATTTTGGTCAACTTAAATATGTTATTGTTTTTTTATGCTGCTTATACATGGCTTCTCGATGTTGTCCTTATTGTCTGTCTTTTCATTAATGTGGTGCTTATGCTTTCCTGAGCCGAGGGTCTACCGGAAACAATCACTCTGACGTCACAAGATAGGGGTAAGGTATACGGACACACTACCCTCCACCCTCCCCAGACCCCACTACGTGGGTTTATACTGGTTATGTTAATAAACAAGACCTTTTGCACTCAACAAGAACACTTTGTAAAATTACAGCTCGTTATACCTAGTCATCAAAACCTAAAAGTTAAATTTCAATTCATTAGCCGCCCTCAGTTTCTTATACATTTCATAATCTAAAGACAAATCAACATACAGATCTACAGAATAAATTCAATTTAAGTTTACAGGACTTACTTCTTATGTCTCTGCGCAAACCGGGAGTTCTTTGCTTCCTCCTCAGTGAGGCCGAGGGACATCTTGGTGATGATAGCGCCGGTGACGGCAAAACCCACCAGGAATGGCCAGTTGCGGCTCCATTCCCTCCGGAAAAACACCGGCCACGCATCGAATTTTCTCATTTCCAAACTTAGGCTTCTGTCTTCTCTGTCTCCCCTTGGGTAGATTTTCCTCGATAATGCAGTACAATGTTAGATTGGAAGCTAGCGCAGGAGTAAAGGCTAGTATAAGGGTCTGTTTGTTACAAGGTATAAAGAAATAATACTAATTTATACTAATTAAATTTCTGAAAAAAAAGAAAAAAATTTATTTGCAATATGAAACTCTGAAAAAGTGATGCATTTGTATATCTTTTATATACTAGTCGTAGGGTACGCGCGTTGCGCGTGTAACCTATCTTAATGAGTAATTCTTGTAATGACCTGGCCGGTCGTTTTGAGAATTTAAGTTTCGTTTGGCGGCATTTGATCTTGAGCAGCTTCATATGGTGATTTTGGACTTAGGCGTGCGTCCGGATTTGGATTTGGAGGTCTGTAGGATGATTTGGAGCATTTCAGCGAAAGTTGAAATTTGGAAAGTGAAAAGGTTTGACCAATAGTTGACTTTGGTGATATCGGGGTCGGAATGCGATACCGAGAGTTGAAACAGCTTCATTATGTTATTTGGGACTTGTCTGCAAAAATTGACGTAATTCTGGGTTGGTTTGATAGGTTTCGGCACGACTTTAGAAGTTGAAAGATTTGGAAATTCATAAGTTCGATTCATGGTGCGATTCGTAGTTTCATCGTTGTTTGATGTGATTTGAGGCTCCTAGTGAGTCCGTATTAGGTTATTGAACTTGCTGGTATGCTTGGACGGGGTCTCGGGGGCCCCGCTCGTGTTTCGGTCTAGTTTCAGATGTTTTTCATGGTTTGAAACAGGTCTGTTTCTAGTGCCTCGCACCTGCGACACTTTGGAGCGTAGGTGCGGCTTCGCTTCTGCGTGAGCCTGGCCGCTTCTGCAGTCATGAAGACCTGGGAGCTCGCTCGCTTTTGCGGAGGCCGACACGGAGGTGCGAAGGTCGTTTTTGCGGTCCAGCGATCGCACCTGCGAAGAAGCTCGCTTCTGCGGTGTCGATGTAAATCCGCATATGCGATTCCGAGCATGTTAGCTGAGTTCACAGATGCGGACTCTTTCTCGCAAATGCAGTTTTGAAGATGCGGTTGCTTGTCCGCAGATGCGGAAGTCCTGGCAGAATCATTTAAGTCGAGGGTTTGGCCATTTTCTTCATATTTTGAGTTTTAGACTTCGGTTTTGGGAGCTTCTTTTTGGATTTTTCAAGCAAATCAATTAGATAAGTGTTTTTCACCTAGAATTTAATATATTCCATGATTTTATCTTCATTTTTATCATTTAATTTGTGTTTTGAGTTGAGGAAAATGTTCGTTTTTGAAGAAAGTTTTCATAATGAAAAATCATGATTTGAAGGACGAAATGGTATCGGAATTTGATAATTTTAGTATGGTTGAACTCGTATCGGAATGGGTGTTCAAGTTTTGTGAAATTTATCGGGTTTCGAGGTGCGGGCCCGGGGTATGACTTTTGGGATCGATTTCTTGATTTTTATAAATATTGAGACTTTATGATCCAGAATAGTTTCTTATAAGTTTCATTTGTGCTTTGAAGTTATTTTGGTTGGATTTGAGCCGTCCGGAGGTATTTTCACCCGAGAAGTTCATTTTGGAGTACCGATTTGTCTTCTTTGAGGTAAGTATCTTGCCTAACCTTGTGTGGGGGAAAACTACCCCTTAGGATTTGAGTCTTCTATTTTGAACGAGTACGTGCTCAGACTTATTTAAAAAAAATTGGCCTTTTAGGGTTCCTAGGTCTTTCTATTAATTGAATATGAAGTTGTTCTTGTTATGATTACATTCCTTAATTACTCGTTTCACTTTTACCTGCTTAATTAGAATCAGTTACTTCATGATCCACTCTTATTGTTACTTGACTCATATGTGCCTTAATTGAGACTGTTATCTCTTCCATTGCCATGTTATCTTTTCCCTAACTACTTATCTGTATTTGAAGTTGTAGTTATCCCTTTGGTAAATGTTCTCCTTTAATTGAGATTATGATGATCTTCTGGCTGCCTATCTTTATTTGAATTGGTTGTGTCTCTCCCGTAATCGTCCAAACTTAAAAGAAGCTTAGAAATCTTATGCCTTAGTGGACTTGCCCTTATTTGAAATTATTTGACTCGTGTTAGTTTCTTGGTTGTTGAACCTTACATTGTGGGACTATTATTACATGTTATTTTCTTCCTTCTTGAGTTGTTCTTATTATGCATAGTATTCCTTATTGTAGCTATTCTTTGTGAACTAGTTCTACCGTTTCTTGTGATCGAAAGTTCTTGAGTTGATTTACTTGCCGTACTTTGTATTATTGTCATTGTTGTTGTTGTTGTTGTACTCGTTGTGGTGATGCACGAGGTTTCTGCCGTTTGGTTGTTGACATGGGTTTGCACAAGGTTTCTGTCGTGCTGTGGTTACTATTGATATTTGCACATGCGGCGTGACGAGGCGGGATATATATATATATATATATATATATATATATATATATAGGTTACGCATGTAGTGAGACAAGGTGGGAACGTTATTATGCATGTGTGGAGAGACAAGGCGGGCATTTACTTTATTATTGCACATGTGGCGAGACAAGGTGGGTTGTGTCATAAATTGATTTGTGATGACTTGTGTTGACCTGGAGGCGTTCTTGTTGTTGATATTTGTGTAGTGTTACACTTACATGTATGAGCTTTATCTTGTGAAAGTTGTGAGGAAACATTCTACATGTTGTCTGTTCCTTTTTCTTATGCTTACTAGCTGGTTTGAACTATGTTAGGACACTTTCACAAGCATACACGTAGTTAAGCACTCTTATCAGATTAAGGGGCTTCCTTGTCATGGTTGAGTATAGATACCCTTGTTTTACTTGCTTTGTGGTTCTATTTGGCACGTGAGTCGCCAATGCAGTAATTAGGTGAAATGAGGGCACATGATGCCAAATGTTAGGGTTCATATATTGGGACCCGTGAGTGTGAATAGTCTGAGGTTCGGTACCTCGTGGAGTTTATTGACTAAAAACTGATGTGAACGCGGTCGTTGTAGTTGAGGTATTATTTTTCTTTCCTTTATCGGTGATTGTCGAATTTAAGCTGTGTTTCCGTTCATTCTTCTATGTCATTATTATGGTATTTATGCTGATAGTTGTTGTTTTCCTTTCTTACTGTAACTACCGTATTACTTGCCATTCCCCTAGTCATTATGTAGATATCATACTTTGTTGTTCCCATGCTTATACTCGTTCAGGTTGTTTAGTCCAGTAGGTGTCTTGACTGTTCCTCGTCACTACTCCACTGAGGTTAGTCTTGATACTTGCTAGGTACCGCTGTGGTGTACTCATAATACACTTCTGCACATTTTTGTGCAGATCCAGGTATTGCGCAGCTGGTTGATCAATAGCTAGCAGCACAGATTGTTGCTGTGGAGACTCAAGGTAAACCTGATACTGCGTTCACAGGCTTCAGAGTCACTGTCCTATTTTGTATCCGCACCGTTTTTTACTTATTCCCAAACAATCGTATTTAGAAGATGTAGTAAACTCTGTAGAGCTAATGACTTGTTTTACCGGTTTTGGGGAATTGTGAATTGTATAGAGAATTTCATTTCAGAAAGTATTAGATGTTATTTATTATTGTTGTTATTCAGTAAATGTTAGGCTTACCTAGTACCTAAGAATATGTGCCATCATGATACCCAACGGAGGAGGGGGAAATTGGGTCGTGACAAGTTGGTATTAGAGCTCTAGGTTCATAGGTGCTACGAGTCATAAGCGAGTTCAGTAGAGTCTTGCGGATCGGTATAAAGACTTCTGTACTTATCTTCGAGAGGCTAAAGAACTATTAGGACAATTTCACCTCCTTCATTCCTATCATGCGAGTTCATTGATCTCAAAGTTTGAACTTTTATCATTCCATTCTCTCACAGATGGTGAGGACATGAGCTGCAGTTCCTGATGACGTTACCCCTGGAGCATATGTCGCTAGAGGCAGTGGCAGAGGCCGACGAGCAGCACGTGCCGCAGCTAGTGAACCTACCAGAGCAACAATTGAGGAGCCACCAGTAGTTCCAATTGGGGGGCAGGTACCAGAGGCACCTGCTGTTACCCCCGGACTCCAGGAGACCTTAGCACAGTTCCCGAGTATATTTGATACATTGACTCAAGCAGGATTGGTTCCGGATGCACCAGCTACTTCATAGACTGGGTGAGGAGCTCAAACTCCCGCCGCCACACTCCAGAGCAGCGAGTTCATGTTGGTCAGGTTCCAGGTGTCATGGCGACATAGGTTGTGATTCTATTTCAACCTGTGGTTAGGGAAACATCATCTGAGGAAGAACAACTTATACTTAAGAGGTACAAGAAGTACCACCCTCCTACCTTTAGTGGATTGGCGACAGATGATGCCTATGGTTTCCTAGAGGAGTGTCATTGCATTCTTCGCACTATGGGTATTGTGGAGACGAGCGGGGTTTCTTTTATTACGTTTCAGCTTAGGGGAGCGACTTATCAATGGTGGCGAGAATATGAGTAAGATAGCCTGACCGAGTCAACTTCACTCACATGGGTTCAGTTTACAGAGATGTTCCTGAGAGGGTTTGTATCTCAGTCCCTTCGAGATGCATGGCACGCGGAGTTTGAGAAGCTGCACCAGGGCACTATATCAGCATCAAAGTTCAGATTCAGTGATTTGGCTAGACATACACCTGCTTTGGTCGCTACAGTTAGAGAGCGCGTCCGTAGATTTATTGAGGGACTCAAGCATGATATTCTGTTCAGCATGGATCGAGAGTTAGAGTCGGATGTTTTGTTTTAGTAGGTGGTAGGGATCACTCGCCGAGTAGAGGTCATGTGGGATCAGGAGAGAGAGGACAGGCGGGGCCATGAGAGAGAGGACAGACGAGGTCAGGAGAGAGAGGGAAGGGAGACGAGGAGGCCTTGGGGGACGGAGAGATCTATTGGTCCTTATTTTAGAGGCAGGGTACGACAATGCAGAGGTTTGTGTGTCAGCCAATTCAGTTTGCACTTCAAGCTTCACATATTGTGTTCAAGTGCTCCTGGGTCTCAGGGTACTCGTACGGCACAATTTCCAAAGCCACGTCAGCAGAGAGGTTTCTTTGAGTGTGGAGATACCAGCCACATGGTGAGAGATTGTCCCAGACTCCGGGAATATGTGTCACAGCAGGGTATTCACGCGAGTAGGGGCGCCCAAGAGGGGGAGGCCCGGCCCATTGATGTGTTTCATATAGTAGACTGGAGGCCGTTGTGCCAGATGATTTCATACATGTATGTTTTTGATTTTTTTACAGAGGGGCGCCATTCGTATTTCGTTTCGGTTCTGCTTACCTGGATGAGTTCCCTTATTTATTGTTTCATTTATGGGTGGGTTTCATGATTTGCACTCTCTGTATGTGTTTTTCCCTGTTGGGAGATTCTATGGGTGGTAGCCCATGTCTATTATTTTTTTTGTTCATCATTGGGAGTGGTGAGACTAGAAATGAATTTATGTTGTTCATCGTGGTAGGTTTTGATGTGATTCCTGAGGATTCTTGGTTACAATTTGTTAATTAGTACTCTATCAGGGTGAGAGTTCAGTAAGTGTTGTGATTTATTTGCAGGACTGGGTTAGTGGAAGATTTCAATTAGTATGATGTATACTCGACCCGTGATTTAGAGTTGAGGGTGAGACTCTCATGATTTAATGTGATTTGATGTGTTGAGCCGGGTTGTGTGATGCGGTGGAGAGTTATGCTAGGATGAGATCCTTATGATTGTTCATGTACCTTGATTTTCCTATTTATATCGATTCGCGGTATGGTACCGATAGAGAGTTGTGCCTGTCGAGCTTGTTTGATATTTCTCTTATGTGTTTCTCTTTATATATTCAGTCATTTTCGTTCTGTGCTTCTTGGGTTTTAGCTTGCGGGGTGTGTGTCCGGTGGTGTTACTTGTGACATGTTGATTCAGGTGTATTGTTATGAGTTCTTCGTGGTTCTTGCATCATCGTCGGTGTTATGGAGGTTTGAAACGAGTTCCTATTGAATATGAGGCTAGTTGCCGGTGCTGGTTTAGATTATGGGCAGCTATTGTGATTAGAAGTGTTATTGTGGGCCTATATATAGTGTGTTATGTTGTGTGGTTGTACCTTGTGGGTGTAGGCATGAGTTGTTGCAGATGGTTGAGGTTGATACCAGGTATGGATTTAGAATCGGGTCTTTTGGAAATGAATGGAAGGTAAAAATTTTGACTTTGAGGCTTATCGTTGTTGGTAGAAAGGCTAAAGTGCAGTTAAGATGGTGTCGTTAGGATTATGTGGATTGGGGTAACGTGGGATCGGGTGTATGTTGGAGGTGTGCATTCAGTGATTTGAAGACTTCGAAGCGATTCTTGGCACGTTCGAGGATGAACATTTGCTTTAAGATGGGGAGAATGTAATGACCCGACCGGTCGTTTTGAGAATTTAATTTTCGTTCAACGATATTTGATTTTGAGCATCTTTATATGGTGATTTTGGACTTAGGCGTGCGTCCGGATTTGGATTTGGAGGTCCGTAGGGTGATTTTGAGCATTTCGGCTAAAGTTAAAATTTGGAAAGTGGAGAGGTTTGACCAATAATTGACTTTGGTGATATCTGGGTTGGAATGCGATTCCGAGAGTTGGAACAACTCTGTTATGTTATTTGGGACTTGTCTGCAAAATTTGACGTCATTCTGGGTTGGTTTGATAGGTTTCGACACGAGTTTTATAAGTTGGAAGATTTGAAAGTTCATAAGTTCGATTCATGGTGTGGTTTGTAGTTACATCGTTGTTTGATGTGATTTGAGGCCCCGAGCGAGTCCGTGTTAGGTTATAGAACTTGTTGGTATGCTTGGATGGGGTCCCGGGGGCCCCGGTCGTGTTTCAGCCAAGTTTCAGATGTTTTTCATGGTTTGAAACATGTTGTTTCTGATGTCTCGCACATGCGACACTTTGGAGTGCAGGTGCGGCTTCGCTTCTGCGTGAGCCTGGCCGCTTCTGCGGTCATGAAGGCCTGGGAGCTTGCTCGCTTCTGCGAAGGCCCGCACGTAGGTGCGAAGGTCGCTTTTGCGGTCCAGCGATCGCACCTGCGAAGAAGCTCGCTTCTGCGGCTTCCCCTTTCGCTTCTGCAGTGCCGCTGGTGCGGCTGTAAATCCGCAGATGTGATTCCTGGCCTATTAGCTGAGTTCGCAGATGCGGACTCTTTCTCGCAAATGCGGTTGCGCATATGAGGTTGTTTGTCCGCAAATGCGGAAGTCCTGGCAGAATCATTTAAGTCGAGGTTTGGCTATTTTCTTCATATTTTGGGTTTTAGGCTTCGGTTTTGGGAGATTCTTTTTGGGGTTTTCAAGAAAATCGATTGGGTAAGTGTTCTTCACCTAGAATTTAATATATTCCATGATTTTATCTTCATTTTTATCATTTAATTTGTGTTTTGAGTTGAGGAAAATGTTGGTTTTTGAAGAAATTTTTCAAAATGAAAAATTATGATTTGAGGGACGCAATGATTTTGAAATTTGATAATTTTAGTTGAACTCGTATCAGAATGGGTGTTCGGGTTTTGTGAAATTTATCAAGTTCCGAGGTGTGGGCTCCGGGATCGACTTTTGGATTTCTAGATTTTTATAAAGATTGGGACTTTATGATCCAGAATAGTTTCTTATAAGTTAAATTTGTGCTTTGAAGTTATTTTGGTTGGATTTGAGCCGTCCGGAGGTCTTTTCACCCGAGAAATTCATTTTAGAGTATTGGTTTGTCTTCTTTGAGGTAAGTATCTTGTCTAACCTTGTTTGGGGGAAAACTTTAGGATTTGAGTCTTCCTAAAGGATAAAACTTTATCTGACATTTCATTTGGGATCTTTATATTTGAAAAATCATTAATGTTATGGACTATTGCTAATCACCTCTATCTCTTCTAAGTTTTGCTAGTTATTTGTTTGAATTTTTGAGTATTGTTTTAAATATTACAAAAATAAAAAATAAATAATATTATGTGAGTAGGAAATTAATTCAACTATAATAGTATAGAAATCAGAAATAACCATTAAAAATTCATCATTAATTGACGCGGTGACGTTTAACTATTTTTCAATATATATTGCACTTATTTAGATTTCAAGTACTAATTGATTTATGAAATTGTGACGACGCAATTCAACAACAATAAATAGCGTCTAACAACTTTAGAAATTGAATTCTCTATAAAACTTACAATTCCCAAAACATGTAGTACAAGTCATAAGCCTTTCTAGGAGCAGCGCATATAAATACATCATTGTCCCGAAATAAAAGGAAACAATGGAATTAAATACAATATGTAATGACCCGGCCGGTCGTTCCAAGAGTTTTAGCCCGTTTCCCTCATTTATGTTTCTTTAGGTGTTGTTCAGCTGAATTGAGGTATCGGGTTGGTTGGTTCGCTTCGGAATGTGATTAGGGAGTTCGTGGTAGAGTTAGGCTTGAATTGGCAAAATTGGAAATTTGGTGATTTCCTGTCGGTAGTGAAAAATTAGATATCGGGTTCGGAATGGAACTCCGGAAGTTGGAATAGATTCGTGGTGTCATATTTGACTTGTGTGTAAAATTTGAGGAGATTCGGACAAAGTTTGATTGGTTTCGACGTCATTCATGGAATTTAGGAGTTTGGGGTTCTTAGGCTTGAATCCGAGATTTGATTTGATGTTTGGTGTTGTTTTGAGTGATTCATAGATTCGAATAAGTTTGAATGATGTTATAAGGTGTGTTGGTTTGGTTAGTTGAGGTCCCGAGGGCCTCGGGTGTGTTCTAAATAGTGAAAGGGTGAGTTCAGCTGTTAGGAAATCTGCTGGTGTTATAGTTATTGGTCTCTGAAGTTGGGAGCGCGGGCTGCACAGGAATTTCGCGGTCAGCAGAGGGAGTTCGCGGGGGTGGCAGAATTTCCGTGGTCAGCGGTGAAGGCTGGCGCGGATAGCGGAAGAAGGGACGCGACTGCAGGAACTGGAGGCGTTCGCGACCGCGGAGAGAATTTCACGGATAGCGGAGCGGCGAGCGCGGCGGCGGTGGTGGTTTTTGGCGGTCAGCAAAATAGGAATCCGAGGGGTGCACTATAAATACGAGGTTCAGGGTTTTATTTTCATATTTTGAACTAGAGAGCTCAGATATTGGCGATTTTTTGAAGGATTTTCAAGAATTTCATCGGGGTAAGTGATCCTAACTCGGATTGGCTATACATGATTATAACATTGAATTCATCATTTGATTATAGAATTGGGATGGAAATTGGAGAAAAATTGTAGAAACTTCATAAATGGATTTTTGAGAGTTGAACATCGATTCGAAGTCGGATTTTGATAAATTTGGTAGGGTTGGACTTGTGAGTGAATGGGTTCCTTAGTTTTGTGAATTTTATGGGATTTCGAGACGTGGACCCAGGGGCCGGGTTTGGCAAATTTTGGGATTCTTGATCTAAATTGATAATTTTCATACGGGACATTCCCCTAGCGTGTATTGATGATAATATACTGATTTTGGTTAGATTTGGAGCATTTGGAGGTCGAATCAAGGGGCAAGAGCAACACAAACTAGAGTTTTGTCCAGCTTAAGGTAAGTAACAGTTTTAACTCTGGCTTTGAGGGTATAACCCAGAGATTTGATATCATATGACTGTTTGGAGATGATGCCCACGCTAGGTGACGGGCGTGTAGGTGTACACTGCCAAAAATTGAGACTTCGTCCGTCCCGTGAGGCTGCAAGGCCTATTAGCCATTATATGAGTTTATGTGTTACATGTCAGTTAGACTTGATTGCCTTCAAGTTAGAGATCATGATTAGGCTTTATTCCTGCTCACATTGGTTGTACTCAGTCATAGAATTTTTATACATGTTACCTCCGTCTCTATTATTCTTGCTGATACACTGTGATACTTGATTTGGGCTATTATCCTTTAATTGTTGAACACTGTGAGGCTATAGAGGTACATGACAGAGAGAGGCCGAGGGCCTGTTGTGAGGCATGATATGATAGCACGCGAGTTGTCCATGCAACACGTGAGTTTTCCGTGCGGATCCAGATATGATATGATAGCACGTGAGTTGTCCGTGCAACATGTGAGTTGTCCGTGTAGCACGTGGTTATCCGTGCGGATCCAGATATGATATGATAGCACGTGATTTGTCCACGCAACACGTTAGTTTTCCGTGCTTAGCATTTGGGTTGTAGGAGCCCCTCCGGATTCTGTACACCCCAGTGAGCGCAAGTACCTATTGAGTGTCGAGTGTCGAGTGCTAAGAGATTGAGTGGCATTGTTGTGAGGTTTCATCTATTTTGTTGTTGTGGTTTTATCTTTTAATTTCCTGTCAGTAGTTGATAAACTGTGAAAAGTAATAACTGAATTGCTCTGCTTAGCTCGTCACTGCTACTCAGTTCCTTAGTTATTTCTGTTACTTGCTGAGTCGCTTGTACTCATACTACACACTGCACTTTATGTGTAGATTCAGGTGAGTTAGAGCGTGGCGATCATTGAGTTCAGGCCCGCTATCTTTGGAGACTGCAAGGTAGCTGCCAGCGTCCGCAGGACCCTGTTACTCCTTCTATCTTTTATCTTTTTGGGGTTGTATTGACAGTTAGACAATTATATTTGTTAGTTCATAGACTTAGACGCTCATGATTTAGTGACACCCCGATGTTTGGGGCTTGTTTTCCGTATTTTCTGTACTTATTTTGGAGTTGAGTTGTTTTACGAGAAATTCTAAATGTTGGAAATGTTTTATTGAATTCTTATAACTAAATTAGTAGTGATATTTTGGAAATAGGCTTGCCTTGTATCACGATAGGCGCCATCACGACATGGTTTAGATTTGGGTCGTGACACAATAAAAGGTGACTCCAGAGCCTTCGAACGTCCAACAGGTACACCTTGAAGTCTCCAATCTCACCAAGCTTAAATCTCAAAACCAACTCGATCTGTAGTACCTGGTTCTGCACAAAAAGATGTGCAAAAATGTAGTATTAGTACACCACAGTGGTACTCGGTAAGTATCAAGCCTAACCTCGGTAGATAGTGACGAGGTCAGGTCAAGACACTATCGAATATATATATAATCTGAAGGATATGACTGAAATCTAACAAGAAATGACTACCAAAGTAATACCAATAACAGAAGGATATCCAATTGCAAACATTAGTAACAATAAGAAGAAAACACGAATGGCAACAAGGATTACCCAAGTAATTAAACAACAACATAGTGGGGATACAAGCAATAAAAAAGTGCACAAGTAAGTAAAACGATGTCACTTAACCAATCCAATCATTCCTAATACACGATTCCACTAATCCCAATTCTCGACAATTTCATACCATAAATCACAATTTCCAACCTTTAGCACACATGGCACCTTGTGCCCACATCTTTTCATCTCACTTTGCACGACAAGAATCCACATGCTACTCGGTACATAATATTTGTGTCAAATGCTAACTAAGATGTTCAAGGAGTTCCATTTATATGCCATAAGGAAATTTACAGTTTCTAGTCCAAATAGGAAATCAACGAGAAAGATGAATTATTTTAGAAATCATTTGAGTGAAGAAAGTAACATGTTCAAATAAAGATGTAACATCGAATAAGCTATTTTGTTTAATATAGAATTTATCAAATTAAAATGTGACAACAATTCCATTGTAAGTAAAATAAAAACCTCAGATGAATTAAGAATATTATACAGGGGAAACAATTGAAGTAAAATATAACGATTATTAGAAATAGTAGATATTGAAATATACAACGAGTCCTAACTTTAAGTTACATAAGCTAGCATGATATTAGTTCTTTCATATTAAAAAACTATATTACTAACGACTCAGCAGGGCAGGAGAAAATGACCACACGAAGAAAAAACACTTTGAAAACCAATTCACTAGAATAATAGTGCTAGGAAAAGAGCTCAGGAAATGACGAAAAAGCAGTAATGTCAAATAAAATGACTAAATTCACAAAAGACAGTAAAAATCGGAGAATACAAATTCTCAGAATTTCATATGAAGGCACTGAAGCCAATACAATAAAACATGGAATACCAAATATACAACTATGTTGCGGCGTGCAACCCGATCCCACCATATAATATCAATATCATAATTCACCCTTATTTCACCATAATAATCCACCCTTATTTCACCTGTTGCGGCGTGCAACCCAATCTCACCGTATAATAAAAATCAATATCATAACAATAAACATAATACGTTGCGGGGCGTAACCAGATCCCACCATATAGTATCAATATCGTATTTCACCCTTATTTCACCATAATAATCCACTCTTATTTCACCTGTTGCGGCGTGCAACCCGATCCCACCGTATAATAAATAATATTACAACACGAATATCCTCCCTTATTCCACTACCTCTCCTATTTCACCTGTTGTGATGTGAAACCCGATCCCCCGTACAATAATATAAATCAATAGCAACAATTCAATAACTCAATTACCAAGAGTATGAGTACACGACAATAAGGGAACCTCGTAAAAACCAAAGGAAATACAATAACCTTTACAAGAAAACAAGACATATAAGGCACGCGATAACTACGCATGTATTCACAACAACTTGGACACGTAGCAGATATCCACATAGTCATAGAATAACTCAGCAGTTAAGAGGTAACAAGATAATAATGAAGGCAATGACTACAACCACAACTATAAGGGCCAAACAACAAATAAGAGGCAACCAAGGACTAACCACATCATATAGAGCATGTAGAAGTAGTCTAACAACGAGATACCACATATTATGACAGTTTAATCAAAAGCATAGAAGGAGGCTAGACAATCTAAACCGGTCAATAACACATATAGAGTGTGTACCCACTCGTCACCTTGCGTACACGTCTTTCACATAACAAGATAACACAATTAACTCAATTCCTAAGGGGTGGTTTCCCTCCCATAAAGTTAGACAAGATACTTACCTAAATTCGTCCAATTCAATACTCACTTTCGCATTTCCTTTGCCAATTCACCAACGATCGGCTCAATCTATCCAAAAATGACTTAATTACATCAAACAATGCAAGAGAAAACAATTTCAATTAACAAAGCAATTATACTTATACAATTTTCAAAAAGTCAACTCCCCGGGCCCGCACCTCGGAACCCGACAAAATTTATAAAACCCGAACTTTCCGTTCCAATACGAGTTTAGAAATACCAAAATTATCGAATTTCGATACCAATTCGTCCTTCAAATCATGATTTTAAATTTTGAAAGATTTCACAAATTTTCCTCAAATTCCCAACTTAATTCACTAATTAGATGATGAAAATAGCAATGGATTCATGAAATATGATAAGATTCGGGTAGAGAACACTTACCCCAATATTTTTCTTGAAAAACCCACGAAAAATCTCCCAAAGTCGAGTTCTATAACTCCCAACATGATAAAAATGGTTAACCCTCAAAATGAAGTTCTTATATTCTGCCAAGATGACTATGCATCGCGAACGCGGAGACAGGGTCGCGTTCGCGAAGAAGAAAAGAATGCGGCTGCCAAGAAGACCCTTCGTGAACGCGAGTGAAGGGACGTGAACGCGATGAACAATGGACAGGAGCTTACGCGAACACAGGATGAATGACGCGAACGCGAAGAAGAAATAGCCAACAACCCCCAACTCCTAATTTCCACTATGCGACCGCGATGGAGCATATGTGAACGCAAAGAAGAAAAAAGTAGACTTTTGTGATCACGAACAGTGCTATGCAAACACGATGAAGAAAAATGGGGCAGATAAACAGGACACTACGCGATCACGACTAGAACTATGCAATCGCGAAAGAGAACACCAGACTCTAGAAACCAACAATCCAAAAATAGAAGAAATTGGCACGAAGCCATCCGAAACACACCCGAGGCACCCGGGACCCTATCTAAACACAAAATTAAGTTCTATAACCTAACACGGACTCGCGCGGGACCTCAAATCACATCAAACATCAACGAAACTACGAATCTCACTATGAATCGAACTTACGAACTTTCAATTCTTCCAAATTCTCATGTTGAAACCCATCAAACCAACCCGGATTGACATCAAACTTTACAGACAAGTCCCAGATATCATAACAGTGTTATTCAAACTCTCGGAATCGCATTATGTAACGACCCGACCGGTCGTTTTGAGAATTTAAGCTCCGTTCAGTGGCATAGGGATTTGAACAACTTCACATTATGTATATCGACCTGCGTGCATGGTTGGATTCAGTTACCGAATAATTCAGAGTCGAATTGGAAGAAGAATTCTAGTTTTGGAAGCTTAAGTAGTGAAATTTGACCGAAATTTGACTTTTTGGGCAAACGGCTCCGAATAAGTTTTGGATGATGTCAACAGCTCTGTATGGTGATTTGAACTTAGGCGCACGTTCAGATTTATATTTGGAGGTCCGTAGAGTAATTTGAGGCAATTCGCGAAAGTTGGAAAATGGAGAAGTTTGACCCACAGTTGACTTTTGTGATATCGGGGTCGGAATGCCATTCTGAGAGCAGCTCCGTGATGTCATTTGGGACTTGTCTGCAAAATTTAGCGTCATTCCGGGTTGAATTGATAGGTTTCGGCACGAGTTTTAGAAGTTGGAAGATTCGAAAGCTCATAAGATTGATTCATGGTGCGATTCGTAGTTGTGTCATGGTTTTATATGATTTGAGACCTCGAGAAGGTCTATATTATGTCATAGAACTTGTTGGTATTCTTGGACGGGGTCCCGAGGGCCCCAGGTGTGTTTCAGACGAGTTTCGGATGATTTCCATGGTTTTGGAGAGGGCTGAGTTCTGGTGTAATCGCACCTACGGACCTTGGGCTCAGGTGCGATGGAGGAGGCGCAGGTGCGGGAGGAGCTGGTCTGGGCAATCTCCGCATATACAGAGAATTAGAGCACACGTGCGGCGCCGCAGAAGCAGATTCTTGGGTGCAGAAGCGGAGAGGAGCGCATGTGCGGTTGGCCATGCGCACCTACAGTTGCGCAGATGCTGCTAAGTTTGTCGTAGGTGCGGAAGTCCTGGCAGATTCATATAAGTCTAGGGTTATCTATTTTTCTTCATATTTTGAGTTTTAGACTTCGGATTTGGGATTATTTTCGGGGGTTTTCAAGCTAATCGATTGGGTAAGTGTTCTTCACCTAGTGTTTAATGTATTCCATGATTTTGCCTTCATTTCTATCATTAAATTTTTGTTTTTGGTTGGGGAAAGTGTTGGTTTTTGAAGAAAATTTCTAAAACGAAAAATCATGAATTGAGGGACGAAATGGTATCGGAATTTGGTAATTTTTGTATGGTTGAACTCATATTGGGATGGGTGTTCGAGTTTTGTAAAATTTGTGAGGTTCTAAGATGCGGGCCCCATGGTCAAATTTTGGGTCGAATTTTGGTTTTTGTAAAAGATTTAGACTTTATGATCCGGAATAGGTTCTTATGAATTTTATTTGTGCATTGAAGTTATTTTGGTTAGATTTGAGCCGTTCGCAGGTCTTTTCACCCGAGGAGTTCATTTTAGAGTACCTGGTCGTCGTCTTTGAGGTAAGTATCTTGCCTAACCCTGTGTGGGAAACTACCCCTTAGGATTTGAGTCTTTTATGTTGATTGTAGTCCGTGTATGTGAGGTGACGAGTGCGTGCTCGAACTTATTTGTGGGAAGTTGGACTTTAGGGTTCTTAGGTCCTTATATTTACCGTGTATGAAGTTGTTCTTGATATGCTGGGTTCCTACTTGCTAGTTTCACTCCTACATGCTTTAATTAAACATAATTGCTTTAGGATTCCCTCTTACTGTCTAATTGAAGCTTATTTGACTTAACTGCATATTTTACCTCTTCTATTGTCATGCTATATTTTTCATAAACTGCTTATCTTTAATTTAAATTACTATTATCTCATACAATAATTGTTTAGCCTTAATTGGAGTTACGATTATCTTCTGCTGCTTATCCTTCATTAAATAATCTTTCGTAGTTGCCCAACCTCAAAAGGAGTTTAGATAACCTCTACCTTAGATAACTTGCGTTTATTTGGGACTATTTGACTCATGTTGGCTTCTTATTGTTGACTTGAATATTGTGGAATCGTTGCTACATTCATTGCTTTACTCTTGTTAAGTTGTTCTCTTTACGCCTATCATTCTTTACTGTGGGATTATTCCTTGTGAATGAGTTCTACCGTTTTCTTTGTGATTTAAAGTTCCTGAATTGCTTTACTCGCCGTACTTTGTATTACTGTCATTGTTGCTTTTGTACTTGTTGTGGTGATGTATGAGTTTTCTGTCGTGCTATAACTGTTATCTATGCCGCATGTACTGCATATTTATTTTGGTACTACAGACGTATTCCAGGAGATCCCCCTGTACTGCATATTTATGTTGGGACTACGGACATATTCCGGGAGATCCCCCTGTACTGCATATTTATTTTGGGACAACAGACGTATTTCGGATCCCCCAGCACTATATATTTATTATGGGACTACGGACGTATTCCGGGAGATCTCCCTGTACTGCATAATAAATTCGGGACTACGGGACGAGATCCTGGTAGATTCCCCTGTTGATATATCTGTATCTGGAGCTGTTAATCTTTGATGCTTAGGTGTCACAAGGTGACCTATACTCGAAGGATATTTACTTGAAAAGTTGTATTTGAAAAGTATTTATCTTGAAGAAACTATGTTTGAAGAATATTTATTTGAAAAGTTATTATTAGAAGGAAGTATATTTCAAAAGAATTTCCTATTGGAAAGGATTATATTCTAAAGATCTCAATATAAAAACTTACGGGTGAAGGTTTACACTTGAAGGATTTGACTAATTTATTGGGGTTGTTGGCTAAGACCTGATGTGGAAACTATTGCAGTGCTAAGTTACTACTTGCTCTTACTGTATTGTAATTTTCAGATTTGGTCTGTGTTCCCATCCATCCTTTTGTGTCTTATTATGGTGTTCCGCTATTACTTGCTGTTTTTCCTTCCTTATTGTTGTTGCTATGTTGTTAGCCATATCGTGTAGTCACTAGATAGACGTCATGTTCTGTCATTCCTATACTTATGCTTGTTCAGTTTATTAGACCAGTGGATGTCTTGACTAGTTCTCATCACTAATTTACTGAGGTTAGTATTGACACTTACTGGACACCCGCTGTGGTGTGCTCATACTACACTTCTGCACATTTTTGTGCAGATCCAGGTATTGATCGTTAATAGTTGTGTAATGACCCGACCGGTTGTTGAACTGTAGCGCGTCGTTCAACGCTTTGAAGTCATGAGCAGCTCCATTTCAGGTATTATGATTTGTAGGTGTGGTCGGAATTGAATTTCGGAAAGTTTAGAGTTGATTTGGAAAGAAAATTCTCATTTTTGGAAGCTTTAAGTTTGAAGAATCAACTAAGATTGGAATTTTGAGTAAACGACCTCTGAATCAGGATTTGAAGGTTTCTGCAGGTTCGTATGATGATTTCGGACTTGGGCGTATGTCCGGATCGGGTTTTGGATAACCAGGGAGGGTTCAGTGCATATTGTGGAAATCAGTATTTTTGAAGAATTTCCTAAGTTTGGCCTGAAGCGCATTTCAGTGATGTTGATGTCCGTTTGGGATTTCGAGTCTGAGAATACCTCTATATGGTGATTCTGGAGTTGGGAGCGCGGTCGGAAGTGAATTTGGATGTCCGTAGGTCATTTTGAAGTCATTTGGCTAAAGATTGAAATTTGAAGGTTTGCGAGAAAATCCGACCGGAAGTGGAAATTATGATATCGGGGTCGGAATGTGATTCTGGAAGTTGGAGCAGGTCCGTAATGCCGAATATGACTTTTGTGCAAAATTTGGGGTCAATCGGATGTGATTTGATAGGTTTCGGCATCATATGTGGAAGTTTGGAATATCAAGTTCATAAAGTTGGGATTTGGGTGCGATTCGTGGTTTCGATGTTGTTTGATGTGATTTGAGGCCTCGAGCAAGTCTGCATTATGTTTTGGAGCAGGTTGGTATAATTGGACGGGGTCCTGGGGACCTCGGGTGGATTCCGGGTGGTTAACGGATCAAGTTGAGAGCTTGGAGAAGGCTGGAATTGCTGTCATATGGTGGACCGCACCTGCGAGGATTTGGCCGCAGGTGCAGAGCCACAGGTGAGAAGGATTGAATGTCTGGATGGGAGTGCAGGTGTGATGGTATTTACGCACCTACAAGGTCACAGATGCGGGTTATGGGGCGCAGGTGCGAGGTTGGCTTGAGTTGAGGAAAGCCGCAGGTGCGAATGTTGAACCGCAGGTGCGGAAAATAGCCTGGGCAGGATGTTTTAAAACCGAGAATTTCTAGCCATTTCTTCATTTTTCTCTTGGTTTGGACGATCTTGGGAGGCTTTAAAGAGAGGATTTCTTCATGCAATGTCAAGGTAAGTAACCCTTTCATGTTTCTAAGTTAAATACAATATTATATGCATGGATTAGACATGGAAATTGGGGAATCTTAAAGAAACCTAGAAAATGGAAATTTGATTTTTAGCCACGAATTTGAGCATGGAATTTAGAGTAAATTGTATATTTGAACTAGTAAAGCTATGGGTAGAATTTATCTTTGAGAAATTTCGGATTCCAAGGCATGTGGGCCTGAGGGCATTTTGGTCAATTCACTAAGCGGGGTTGGGATAATTTGGAATTGTTGCAAATATTAGAGTATATTTTTATTGGTTTGTCGTTGTTTGGATAGTTTTGGGGCGTTGTGCATCCGTTGGATTCGTCGAAAGGGCTTGGAAGCCGGTTATGGAATTTCGGAGCGAGGTAAGTCTCCTTTTTAACTTTGTGAGGGGGAATTGTCCCCTTAGGTGAATTAATTAAGTATATGCTATTATTTTTGGGGGCTACATACGCACGAGGTGACGGGAGTCCGTGCGTAGCTAATACTATGCCATGTCCGGATAGTCTAGGACCCACTAGCATGTCTTATGTGTTGTACCTGTGATCTTGCCTGTAATTTTAAATTGCTAATATAATCGAAATTGTAATTGAATATCTGAAGAAGACTAGAGTTCATTTTCTTAATCATCTAGAAAGAGAATTGATTCCTATGTGGATAATTGTATACCTGGTAGGTTATATTATGGAGTATCATTAAACATAGCAAATGAGTTTCAAAACAAAGATTTAAAAGTCATATTACATGTTCCTTTAAGAAGAATTTTACCACTTTCCTGAGAAAAACTGCTTTCTTGATAAAAATACGGATTTATTATGTGGATATGTGTACATATGAGCACCCGAGTCGCATGTATGATTCACGAGAAGGCAGCCTTATTATTTGTATGTATAATCGCGTCGCATGATCGATTCGCGAGCGGGGTAGATAGATGCATCAATGGTTCGAGCCGTTCGACCCTCGGCAGTGCATAATTTATTATTGTTGGTCCGCACCGTTCGACCCTCGGCATTGCTTGCACATGATATTCACTGCGTAGTTGCTATGATTTGTGCCTGATTATTAGCTTGAAATTTTAAGTTGTCAATTGAAATGACAGAGATTTAAAGTTATTAAAGATTTTTGGAAGAAGTTGTTCCTTCCCGTTGATTAAATTGTTATTTGATTAAATCACCCATGATGATTATTAATATGACGAGGAATTTAATTGTTAAATGTGGAAAGAGTTGATAATAATTATTCCTGATTTTAATATATTGCCTATGACATTCATGATTAGTGTCACACTTGAATATTCTAAATTGACTATTAGCAAATGTCTAATTTGATCTCTCGTCACTACTGTGATGATCCAAAAGGGTCATCCCGTATATTCTATCTAAATTCTATGTTCCGAGGTAGTGAAAACCTCCTTCTATCTCACCTCGATTTGCGTGTGTAGCCCGAGCATGTAGCCGGGAAGACTTTATGTGAAAAAAATGATAAAAATGATAATTTTGTATTAGAAATTTGAATAAAGTTGACTTCAGTCAACGCTTTTGGTAAACGGACCCGGTCCCGGACCCAGACCCGGACCCGTGATTTGACGGTCCCGGAGGGTCTTTAGGAAAATATGGGACTTGGGCGTATGCCTGGAATCGAATTCCGAGGTCCCAAGTCCGAGAAATGAATTTTTAAAGAAAGTTGTTTTCTGAAAAATATAAAGGTTTTTGAAAATAAAATTTGAGGTGAAACCTTTGATATCGGGCCCGTATTATGGTTCTGAAACCCGGTATAGGTTCAATATGAATTATATGTGTTATCTGTGAAATTTGGTAAGAAACGGACTTAGTTTGACGTGATTCGGACCTTAAATGCAAAACTTAATGTGTATAGAAGTTTGAAGAATTTTCATGGACTTTTAGTTTAATTCATCGTGTTAGTGTTGTTTATGTGGTTTGAAACCTCAAGCGAGTCCGTGGTAGGTTATATGACTTGGGTGTGTGATTGGACGGGGTCCCGGGGGCCTCGGGTACGTTTAGGATGCTCATCAGGCGTTAATAGCACTTGAGAGACAGCTGAACCATTGCTGGTTCTGGTGTCTCGCACCTGCGATGGACCTTCCGCAGGTGTGGACACGCAGGTGCGACGAGGAGCTCGCACGTGCGGACTTAGCCCAATCCCCCAATTCTCGCAGGTGCGGTGTGTTTTTCGTAGATGCGGAGCCGAGAGTGCGGCCATTTGACCGCAGGTGCGACCCCAAGCTTTTTAGTGGGTTTTCGCACCTGCGATGGTATTTTCGCAGGTGCAGGACGGCAAGTGCGGTCCTAGGAGCGCAGGTGCGGAATTGCTGGGCAATTATATCAGATCTGAGGGTTTATGTTATTTTCACCATTTTCGAATTGGGGAGCTCGGGAGAGGAGATTTTTTTAGGCTTTTGCACCTGGGTAACTTGGGTAAGTTATTTCTATCCATTATAGACCAATTTCCATAATTCCAATCTTAAATCCAACCTTTAAATTCAAAAATTTTGGGTAGAAAATGGGATGAACTTCGTAGACCAAATTATTGAGTTTTGATTGGGTTTTTAACCTCTGATTTGAGAGATTTTCATATGTTTAGACTCGTGAGTGAATGGGTGTCCGGAAAATATAATATTTACCCGATTCCGAGACGTGGGCCCGGGGAACTTTTGGGCGAATTTCCTAATTTCGCGTATTAGCTTCGGACGTATTAATTATTTTGTTTCCTTGTGATGACATTTACTCTATGCAATCGAATTGTCTAGATTTGGGCCACCCAGTGTTGGGTAATAGTTTAAAGAGCGTGGTATTGAGTTGATTAACGTAGTCAAGGTAAGTATCTTGCCTAACCTTGTGTGGGGGAACTACCCCTTAGGATTGAGTCTTCTATGTTGATTGTAGTCCGCGTACGCGAGGTGACGAGTGTGTACTCGAACTTATTTGCATAGATTGCCCTTTAGGGATTTTTGGGTCCTTATGTTCCCCGTATATGAATTGAACTTGTTATATCTGAATTCCTGATCTCTAATCTCATCTCCTCCTGTTCAAGTTAGAAGTACTTGCCTAGCATTCCTTGTTTCTTATATGATCTTAATTGACTTAAATGAAGACCTTGTTTTTCCTACCGTTATGCCATGTCTTCCTTCATATGCTGCCTATTTACTGAGCATTGTTCAAACTGAGTTTATTCTGTGAAGCTAATTGTCCAAGTGAGATTGGTTATAGCTGATTCCCTTGCTGGGATGTTTTGTTTTCTTGGTTCCAAACTTGAATGTATAGAATAGTTGCTATATTTGTCTTGTCTTCCCCTCGTTATGTTGTTCTCTCTTTGTTCTTGGCGTTCCTCTCAGTGGCTACTTCTTATGAGCGAGTTTTTACCACTTTTGTGAATTAAGCCTTTGTATTGATTTGCTCATCGCACTTTGTATTCGGCCTTGTGTGCTTTCGCGCCGGTTGTGGCAATATAGTTGTTTCTGTCGCATTCTGGTTGTTTTCCTCAGCGACTGCACTGCATATTTAAATTGGGATTTCGGACAGAGATCCGGGAGCTTTCCCCCTGTACTGCATCACATATTTAAATTGGGACTACGGACAAAGATCCGAGAGCTTTCCCCATGTACTGCATCATATATTTAAATTGGGACTACGGACAGAGATCCGGGAGCTTTCCCCTGTACTGCATAACATATTTAAATTGCGACTACGGATAGAGATCCAGGAGCTTTCTCCTTGTACTGCATCGCATATTTAAATATGGACTACAGACAGAGATCCAGGAGCTTTCCCCCTGTACTACATTGCACGACAAATTCTGAGTGGCGGACTGAGTTCCGGTTGTTTTATGATTGAGTCTATTTTAATTGAAAGATATAAATATATATATTGAAAAGTATAGTTGAAAAGCACTTATCTCCAGGAAAAGTTATGTCTAAAGGACTTCTTTTCGAAAATATATTTGAAAAACATTTGTCTTGCAAAATGATGATATTTGAAAGAGCAGTACTTGGGACAATATATTTTGAACATCACGTATTTTGATGATATTTGAAAGAGAAGTACTTGGGAAAATATATTTTGAACATCACGTGTTTTGATGATATTTGAAAGAACAGTACTTGGGAAAAATGTTATGTTGATGATATTTGAAAGAGCAGTACTTGGGAAAATATATTTTGAACATCACGT
>MDKI01109676.1:0-47417 GCA_005239505.1 Nicotiana paniculata | reverse complement strand
TTGAAGAGGACAAGGTAGAGAAGATCCTGACAAGGGTCTTACCAATTTCCTAGGAAAGTAAAATCACTGCTATCCAGGAATCTAAAAATATGGAAACCCTCAGATTGGACGAGCTAATTGGAAACCTCACTGCCTATGAACTTAGAAGGCAGACAATGAAAATGGATGCTCCAAAGAAGGAAAAGAGTCTAGCATTGAGAATTACTGAGGGAGCACATCTGGAGGAAGATGAGATGGCCATGATTAACAAAGAATTCGGAAACTTTCTCATAAGGAAGAAGGGCATCTCTAGAGGTGGAAACTACAACAAAGCAAAAGCTCCAGAAAGGCCAGTCCATGAGGGATGCTACAAGTGTGGAAAGACTGATCACCATATCAAGAATTGTCCTTAGTGGGAAGTGGAATGGAAAAATGAGAGGTTTGAAAGAAGGAACAGGAAGAAGGAACTGGTCCAACCCAAGAAAACCACAACAAAAGCTATGGTTGCTGCTTGGGGGGAAAGCTCAGATGAAGAATCAGAAGATGGTGAGAATGAAGAACATGCGCTCATGGAAATTGGCGAATCTGATGAGGAATCATATGAAGAACCAGAGGTATGTATATCCCATATCAAAAACAAAATAAAGTTCCTATCTAAAGAAAAACTGTATGAGTTGCTACTTGATTTCATGGATGATTCCGAAGAAACAACCAAAGAGAAAGAACAACTCTCTAAAGAGTGTACAATACTAAAAGAAAAATGCATGAACATGGAAATCAGAGTAAGTGAATCTGAAAAGAAAAACAGTGTCTTGATGAACCAGGTTCATCCACTCAAAACTAAGATTCTGGAGCTAAAATCTGAAAATTTAGAATTAAAGCTAGGAACTAGTAAAAAGATTGTTGATCATTCTTATATCATGTTAGAAGAAAATGTGGGAAAACTAAAAGATAAGATGTATACGAAGGATGAACAAATAAGGACACTTAAAGAAGAACTTGGTAAAGTCAAACATGAATTAGATCGAACTTGTAAATGGAATAAATCCTCTGATGCCTTGACATGGCTTCAAGAAAATCATAGTAGCAACCAGAGAGGAATTGGATTTGGGAGTCAATTGCCCAAGTGAGATCCCAAAAGCAAGTATCTCATTCTCCCTGAGAATAAAATTTGCACCCACTATGGTAAGACTGGTCATTACAAAATTGAGTGTACTGCAAAAGAGCAGGCCAGTAGAAGAAATGAGAGCTTTGTTAAAAGAAAAAATTAGTTAGCAAATTGGTCCAGAAAAATCTTAATTCATCCTTTCTCTCATAGAAAAGGACCCAAACTAGTTTGGGTTCTTAAGACTAACCCCTGATTTCTTTTTGTAGGTTCAAGTGAGAGGAAGAAGCCAAATTTGGTACTTGGATAGTGGCTGCTCAAAACATATGACAGGGAACAAGGAACAATTCCTTTCACTTGAAAACCTCAAATGAGGAAATGTCTCCTTTGGAAATGGAAAGAGAGGTGAAATTATCGGGGTTGGTAAGGTAGGTAGGATGACACGTTCCATTGAACATGTGTACTTGATAGATGGCTTGAAATATAGCCTGATCAGCGTGTCACAATTGTGTGACAGAGGTAACCTGGTTGCTTTCACTCCCACAATATGTTTTGTTATTAACCTGCTTATTGACAAGATTGTTTTGCAGGGAAAAAGAAGGAATAACATCTATGTCATAGACTTTTCCACACTATCAGAAAATGTAACTCACTTGCTTAAGTGTGTTGGACAGTGATCCCCTCCTTTGGCACAAAAGACTTGGTCACGCATGTCAAAATCAGCTTAACAAATTAGTCTCTAAGGACTTAGTGGTAGGGCTTCCTAATATTAAGTTCAAGGAAGACAAAGTTTGTGAGGCATGTTCAAGGGGGAAGCAGGTAAGATCCTCTTTCAAAAGCAAGAAAATGGTCAGTACCACCAGGACGTTGGAACTGGTTCATATGGACTTATGTGGTCCTATGAGAACTCTGAGCAGAGGTGGTAAGAAATATGTAATGGTGCTAGTTGATGATTTGTCAAGGTTCACTTGGACCTTATTTCTGACATCTAAAGATGAAGCATTTGATATGTTCACTTCATTTGTTAGAAAAACTCAAAAATAATTAGGAAATCAACTACCATAAATAAGATCTGATCATGGTACTGAATTTGAGAATGCAAAGTTTGCTGAATTATTTGATGAACATGGTATAAATCATAACTTTTCTGCCCCTAGAACCCCACATCAAAATGGGGTTGTTGAAAGAAAGAACAAAACTCTTGAAGATATGGATAAAACCATGCTTCTTTCTATCAAACTACCCCTTAGCTTCTGGGCAGAATCAATAAACACCGCATGCCACATAATAAATAGATGCATGACCAGACCACTGGTAGAGAAAACTCCTTATAAATTACTTAAAGGGAGAAAGCCCAACATATCCTACCTTGGGCTTTTGGATGCAAGTGTTTTGTGCACAACAATGGCAAGGATTCCCTAGGTAAATTTGATCCCAGAAGTGATGAGGGAGTATTCTTGGGATATTCATGACATAGCAAAGCTTATAAAGTATATAACAAAATAGCTATGTGTGTAGAGGAGAGTGTGCATGTTGTTTTTGATGAAACTAACACTCTTTCTGAGGGACATGAACCAGAAGATGAGGAGCTTGGACTGTTCAGAAGCAGTGAACAAATTGAAGAAATCATGGAAGATGGAACATATGATGGACCAGGTCCAACTACCCCAAGCAACATGACGGGGGGAACTCAACAGCAAATCACTCTAGACCTTGGCCCTGATCCTGCTCCACAACAATTTGTGCTCAAACCACACAGATATCAAAACTCTCATTCTCTTGAGAACATCATAATAGATTTGAGTTCCAGAATCAAAATAAGATCATCCTTGAAAAATCTGTGTGCGTTTGATGCCTTTCTATCCTTAATCGAACCAAAGAACATTGCTGAAGCTTTACATGATGCTGACTGGGTAAATGCCATGCAATAAAAGCGGAATCAATTTGAAAGAATTCAAGTATGGAACTTTGTACCCAGACCACTAGACAGATTAGTGATTGGCACAAAGTGGGTCTTCAGGAACAAACTCGATGAGGATGGAACAGTTACAAGAAACAAGGCCAGATTGGTTGTCCAAGGATATAGTCAAGAAGAGGGAATTGACTATGATGAGACCTTTGATCCTGTGGCAAGACTAGAGGCAATCAAACTTCTTATCGCATTTGCTGCATACATGGAATTCACTCTCCATCAGATGGATGTAAAGAGTGCTTTCCTCAATGGTTATCTAAAGGAAGAAGTATTTGTCAAACATCCTCCAGGTTTTGAAAGCAAGGAGACACCTGACCATGTATACAAAATTGACAAGGCTTTGTATGGACTCAAACAAGAACCAAGAGCATGGTATGAGCGGCTATCAAAATTCCTGCTAGAACATGGATACAAATGAGGTAAAACTGACAGTACCTTGTTCTTAAAGGAAAAAGGTAAGGATCTCCTGCTTGTGCAAATATATGTGGATGATATCATATTTGGGGAAACCTGTGACAAATTGAGTAAGGAATTTGCTAAACTTATGGGGAGTGAGTTTGAGATGAGTATGATGGGTGAGCTAAACTTTTTTTTACGCTTGCAAATCAAGCAAAACTCAAATGGAACAATGATCCATCAACATAAATATTTGAAAGAATTACTCAAAAGATTTAAAATGGAAGACTCAAAAGAAATTGACACCCCCATAGCCACAACTACAAAATTAGATGTGGATGAACCTGGTTTATCTGTTGATCAAACTCTATACAGAGGGATGATTGGGTCTTTATTATATCTCACTACCAGCAGATCTGATATTGTGTTCAGTGTAGGACTGCACCCTAGGTTTCAGGCAAATCCAAAGGAGTCCATCTAACTGCAGTGAAGAGAATTCTGAGATATCTGAAGGGCACTACTGATTTATGTCTTTGGTACCTAAAGGTAGTAATTTCGACCTTGTAGGATATGCTGATGCAGATTATGCAGGTTTCCTGGTTGACGGGAAAAGTACCTCAGGCATGGCTCACTTTTTGGGCTCTTGCCTTGTGCCTTGGGCCACCAAGAAACAAAACTCAGTAGCCTTGTCTACTGCTGAGGCTGAATATGTGACTGCAGCCTCATGCTGTGCTCAGTTGCTATGGATCAAGCAACAACTCATGGATTTTGGTATAGAGGTTGGATGCATTCCTATTTTCTGTGACAACACTAGTGCAATTAGCATGACGAAGAACCCGGTTCATCATAAGAGAACCAAGCACATAGATGTCAGACACCATTTCCTAAGAGATAACTATGAAAAGGAATGATCTCAATCGAATTCTGTGCTACTGACAAATAAATTGCTGATATCTTCACTAAGACACTAAGTAGGGAGCATTTTGAGAGAAACAGGCTAGAATTAGGGATGATTAAGATCACCTAATTAAAAAAAAATGATTTTTTTTTGGCCAGAAACACTAAAATAGGTAGCTAACCAGACTAATCATTGCTCAGTATCATGACTTTACTGCCATACTCTTTTTCCATGTATCAATATGATTCCCTAGCTACTAATGATGTTTTTCTATCTTTGAAAATTGAGGCAAATTAAAGACTATAACGCGATGAACCTGGTTCATTGCTGCTAGTTCATCTGATTGACAAGGTACGTGCTCATCACAAACACTTATTGAAATAATTATAGTCACACATGAGAAGGACTCTATTTATTTGGTTCATTTCAAATTCTCAGTACTTATCCCAAAATGAACCGGTTTAAAAGAGTCCCATCGAACCTTAATTAGCCTAGATTTAGGGAGTTATAATCATCTAATCACTGACAATCCTGCAGCGATTAGACTCCCATTTGACCAAGAATTATGCCCGTTGCATAATTAATAACCACATCTTTAAAAGGCCATCATTACCTCCCCTCTTCAAAAGCATAAATGTCGAACCAAGTTCATCATTCCTCTCATACCAAAGCGATCAACATTCTTCTCCCCCCAAATCTTGTTAAGGATGTCTTATACACCACCCCCTTCTTCATCTTCATCAACCACCCCTGATTACGAGGTCGGTCTTGACAAAACTGGTTCAAATTCTCCATCGATACACAACTCACATTCTCCAACCAGGTCTTCAACCCCCCAAAATCTTCCAGTTCCTGAAACCCACTCCTTCACCCAAATCATTCTCATCCATTACACCTAGCCCCACTCCAGCCCCCAGAAAACATAGAGTAAAGATGTTGGCCGGGAAAATAGTTGCCTCTGGATCTCATGCCAGAAAATTGAATGAGATAATTCAAGCCAGCAAGGTCCAAGACTCTAAATCTTCTAGCGAGTCTTTCAAATCTGCAAATGAGGATGAAGCACCGGGTTCATCTGACACTGAAAAGGGAAATCTTGAAGTTGGGTCTACAACTGAAATGGCTGAAAACAGGTTTATCTTGATTGGGCCGATAGTGGATGTAGAGGTACCGGATAGGCGAAGAAAAATTGGGAAAAACATAAACATTGAGACAGAGGGAGAAGGCAGTTCAGAAAGGGGATCTGGGAAGGAAGGTGCCACTCTGGCTATTGGTGGCCCTGCTCCTATGCTTGTTGAGGAAGGAATCAAAGTTTCAGGGGGAAGCAATTTTGGGGAAGCAGCAGCAGGTCTGGAAAGTCTACAACAAGTAGTAGATGAAACTGGTTCATTTATTGAGGAAATGTTGGCTGAGTTGATGAAAAGGTTGGGTGAGTCCTACAATCCCAAAAAGAAGAGAACTCCAAAATCCAAGAAAGCTAATACACCGGTTCCCACCAAGAAGAGGAAAGCTTCATCATCTGCTGATGCTCCTGCCCCAAAGAGTCATGTTACTAGAAGCACAGTTAGGCAAGGAGAAGGACAATTCGAAAAAGCTCTGAGAAAGAGCAAGAAGAAGAAGTCTGCTAAGGGAAAGGCAAAAGTTGGAGAGCCTGTTGAGGCAGTTCATGTTGATGACGATGAGATGGACCTGGTCCATCAGAAGGAGAAACCAGCACCAGTTGAGGTTGAGACACCAAAACCCAAGAAAGCTAAGGCTTCTTCCAAGAAGTCAGCATCTGTGTCTTCACCACCCTCAACAGTTGCAAAGAGGACCAGGTCCGCGTCAAAGAAAGTAAAGATTGTTGATGATGAGGAATGTAGTGGAGAAGAAGAGGAAGTGTCTGGTGAAGAGACTGACAAACTCACAATGTTTGCTAAGCGCACTATCTTGAAGGGGAAGCTGTTTAGAGACCTTGAGGAGTCAGGGATGATTTTCCTGTTGGATACCTTGGATGTGCAAGGGTGGAAGGACATGGTTCTTCACCTTGAGGGAAGACTGGCTAGGAATGAGTTGGTTGAATTTATGGCCAACGCAGTTGAGATTTCGTTTCATGCAAATGAGTTGGGGAAGATACTGCATATCCCTTTTGAGGGTTATGATGATTACACAAGACAAAGGTGGCCTAATCTGGATGATTTGCCCTCAGCTCTTCAAATAAGGTCCTTTTGTGAGAATGAGTAAGAACTGGAGCCCAGGGCAGTGTTTAAGAGAGAGATGAGGCCTCAGCATAAACTGTTCTTCGAGTTTGTGATAAAATTTCTACTGCCTAGGCAAGAGCGAAGGCACATTGCCAGCTACATAGATCTCACGCTCATGGAGTGTTTTTACATGGATAAACAGATCAATTGGCCTGCCTTCATCATCCAGCTCTTGGACAAGGTTGTGAATGGAGCCAAGGCATATACTATACCTTATGGGTTTATCCTGACTGCTGTGCTTGCTCACTTCAAGGTTCCAGTGAAGAATGCTAAAATGGCTACTGCTAAGGACTACTTTGGGAAGAATACGCTGCTGACCTGTGACTACACTGTTCATATTCCTGAGGATGAACCTGGTTCATCTAGGAAACTGCCTATTAATAGCAAGGCCAGGACGCTTGTGCAGGACGGTGAGATCAAGGATGCGGAGATCCTTCGTTTGAAATCTCGCCTTATTGAGGTTGAAGCTGAGCGGGATGCTCTCAAAGCTGAATTAGCCAAAGAAAAGGAGAAGAATGAGGGTGTTCTTCATCAAATTCTCTCTCTTATTCAAGCCAAGACCACAACCTCCTCTGCCCTTTCCCAGCCGTAGGAGTCCAGTGCCTCCAAAAAACCCCTCTATGACCCAGTTTGGGATTGTTCTGCTTTTTGTTTTCTATTTTTCTCATGGTTGCGACTGTTCTTAATTCTTTTTATGTATGGTGCCTGATCTGCTATCTAATCAATGAATTTTGCTGTTTGGTTATTGATTTTGTCTCAGTATCTTAAATAGCTTACATTTGATTGGTTTCCTTTGATGATTAATTCATGATTTGCATTTGCAGTTGCGTCAATGTCCATGAGTAATTGTTAATACTTATGGTAAGTTTATCATTTTGCAACTTTTCAATGATGCCAAAAGGGGGAAGATATGTTCTTTCAAAATTTCAATGCTTTTTGTGAATTTATAACCTAATGAACCTGGTCTCTCTACGATGAATGCTTAAATCTATAAAAAGTGTCTATGTTGGATTGAAGTATGTACAGGGTTAAGCACAGAGTTTGTCATCATCAAAAAGGGGGAGTTTGTTGAATCAAGTCACTGCATGGTTTTGAAGATTGACAAATGTCAACCCAGTTGAACCAAGTCCATCAGGGCAAACATAGTCAAACAGACCCATTGGCACGGGAAGCGTCCATGCACAGGAGATTAACATTATCTATGAACTAATAGATTATCTAGAACTAAGAGGTTATCTCCTAAGTGAAAAGGTTGCAAATTGATAAGAAGATGGAGTTTGATTTCAGGTAGGACAGAATCGAGATCAAGGGAGTTGAGATAAACTCAAACTCTTCCACCAAGGAAGGGTTGTATTAGAACTGAACAACAACGTCTCAACTACTGACTCTATTAAATGTTGAAGCATTCCTGCTGCAAAAATAATGCACAAAAACATAAGTGAAACGAGAACTAAAAGCAAAATTACCAAAGCAATTTGGCAAGCAGAATCCTTGTGCGACACAAAAGCTACTTAAACCAGCTAGAAGAACCAGTTCCATATGTTGTCTTTTAGTCTAGTTTATTTGTAGTAGGTGATTACACATTGTACCTTTCAGCTTTATCTAGAAGCAATTGTAATAGGTATTGAGTGTTTAAGTTATAGCTAACTTGAAGTTTGTTGCAAATAGCTAGAGGCTAGTTTGCCACAAAGGGATTAGAGTTAGTCCTTAGGTTTACAAAAGAGTTTATTTTGTATATGTTTTTTGGCTCGTTGATATAGTGAAGAGTTTGGGAAAATCCTACTAGGAAGTAGGTCGTGGTTTTTTCACCTTTGAGCCAGGTGTTTTTCCACGTAAAAATTTCCGTGTTCTTTAAATTCTGAAATTAATTTTCCGCAAACTGTAGAAGTTGGAACACCAAGAAGAACCAGGTTCTTCTATAGAGACTGCACTCGAAAATTGGACACCACACAAATCACCCCCCCCTCTTGTGTGGTATTGACGTATAGAACATCAGGATGGATAAAAGTTAAAAAGTATGAGATGAGATTAGGCCGTCATTCTTAAGATGAAGAGTAAATAAGAAGAACTAAAAGACTTAGATTTATACTTACAGGATAAGCAGCGAGAGAGTAACCCGACGTTTGTTAGCAGACCTCTGTAATAATAAATCTAAGTAAGTGTTATGGAATAGTATAACCTACCTAGATGTATTAAAGCTATATGCATAGATAACTGAGGCTATAAAACAAGATATAACAATGGTTGTAAGTTCGAGAGACAACTTGTCATAGTTCTGTATATGTTCACAAAACAAGGCCTAGAGATTGGTTAACAACTGGAGGATAAAGGAGAGAAGAGTCACATAGGTGCACTAACAAGGTCAGAGTCATACATGCTGCATGATAGAAGGTAGCAACAATTATGATATTGAAAGGATTTCGACCACAAGTTATGGTGTGAGAAAGAGGCCTAAAAGAGGGAATGCCTTGGCCTTTGAATTTATTCAAATAATAATTACCTAGATGGAAAGGAAAATATTAAAGTATTCCCAAGAGCTATAGATTATGAGACTGATAAGCATATCAGTCAATATTCGATGTCAAATGTTCCAAAGGGGGGAATGATGTTACACCCTATATTTTCGTACGTAAGAATACGTCGTAAGACAATTGATGTAAGCTCCAAAATGAGATTATTTTTTAAAGTACATAAGGTAAGTTAATCATGTTACCTTGGATGTTACAAATATTTAAGATCATGGATAATAAGTACCAAGAGGGTTGAAGGACTTAGAAGCTTAACAAACTGAAGAAAATAAGCTTTATCGAAAGTCGACAAGTTGGGAATATTATAACATGTACTCTTGGGATAAGAATATGGTGCTTAACATAATAAGGAAGTTATGTTATCAGTTATTTTAGTCATATGATAGTCGTGTATTATGTTTGAAGTCAAGTGAGTTGTGGAACAAAAGTTGGCAAAGGTCATCACAAGTTCCATTCATAAATGAGCTGAAAATTAGGTCAAATGTAGTTGCAATTTTCTACCAATATACTTGGATTTTGTTACACCATGTGTGTCCCAAGGTAACATATAATGAATATGAAACTTTTTAATCCATGATTTATATGAATATAAAGTCATAATAAGATTATATATGATGTTTGGATATCAAATATAACGTTTGGGAAAATTCGGATTTAGGTTGGGGAAAAATCGACCAAGGATTTGCCTTGTAACGCAGCTTTTTGAGCAATACATTTCGTGTGCTATAAGAGGTCTTTTTGGGACATATTTTATACCAAATTTAAGGTCTTGGAATTTAGTTTTCAACGCTTTTAACTGTTCATTCATACGACATCTGAATAAAATTATATAAGCGTCGGAAGAAGGGCCAATGCTAGAGTGCCAAGCTAGCACCTCTTCGACTTTTCAAAAGTGGATATATATATCCATTATGTCGTCTCTTTCTTCATTTTTATACATACCACTACTCAAATAACACCATAAACCTACCATTAAGCTCTCTACAAGGGTTTCAAAGAAGATTTACATCCGGGGTGCTAAATCAAGAAGCGATAACATTAGAACGATTCCTACGAGGTAAGTAATGCTATATCGCCTCTCTTTTTCTTTGTAGTTTGAGTTTCGGAAGGTAATTAATAGTTAAAATTCCTACTTTCTGTATTTAAGCATTTTAATATCATGGTAGGTTGATAAATTCATTTCCTAATAGTTAGAACTCTGGGGATAGAGATCGGAAGCCGTGAGCTCGATTTCTTCCACTTTTAGTGGACTGTTTTGTAGTACACTCGTGTTGTGCTGATGATTAATGAACTTTTGAAGGGTAAATGACATGGAGAAACTTCACTTGTGGTAGGATCGTGGGCTGGTCGCTCGTCGTTGCTGTTTCAGGCTACTTGATAACTTGTTGATTGGGTGTGTTATGGTATAATTGGGGTTTTTGTTGTATTAAAGGTCCCGAATTGTAGTTAGGTTGTTTTTGAGTTTCTAATTGTATTGTGTTTGTGTATCGCCTATAGTAGGATTGAAGGAGCAGTAAAATCAGGGGAAATGCTGCTCATTTTATTTTCGAATCGAGTTATCATTTGAGATACGTGATATACTAGTGCCATCTAAGTTGTACATATATTTCTTTGTTATAGTGTTGGCGCGCTAGGTGTAATAAGCTTGTTGTTGAGTTTCATTGATGACTTGAGGTATGTTAAGGCTATCTTTTATTTCCTTTTGGCATGATCAGTATGATACAATGAAACGAGCAAACACACAACTTTCATAATTGGCTCTATTCTTAGAAGTACTTGCCTATGTTCTTGATTCCCCATAATTATATCTTCTATTCATGGGTCTCACAAAATATATAAGTGATAAAGTTTATTTCGTGATATTAACCGAAGGCATATTGAACTAATGAAATCCCGAGAGATCTTATTGACTTACTTCTTATGCATTGCATTCATTTATATATGTATATTGACACATGACCGAATGGCGTTATATACGCGTATATTACATGTATATGAGGTATGGGAAACGTTATGGTGTTATATATGCACCATCACATGATCAACTGGCATACATTGATGATTTCTCCCACTGAGGCGAGATGACACGATGAGATGCCCTCAGAGGATTGATGATTTTATGTATGCATATACCTATGCATGATATGACATTTATTTGCATATGAATGACATTATAAATGGTTTATGACTCACATAGCTATTCATACTTATAAGTTTAGTTCTTTACTCCATATTTCTTTCATGTGTTTTATATACTGCTTTCATGCCTTGCATACTCGGTACTTTATTTGTACTGACGTCCCTTTTCCTGGGGATGCTGCGTTGCATGCCTGCAGGTCCCGATAGACAGGTTGACAGTCCTAGTAGGCTATCAGCTTAGCGGAAGGTGTTGGTTCCCTCCACTTGCTCCAGAGTTGCCTATTCTGTCATTATGCTTTGGACATGTATAGATTGGTATTGTGGGGCCCTGCCCTAGCCTTTATGACGTTTATGTACTCTTAGAGGCTTGTAGACATATGTCATGTATATGGATGATTATATTACTTGTCAGCCTACGTTTTGAGTGTACAAATGGTCATGTCAGCCTTATAGGCCCATATGTCACATGTATAAGTTTGTACTCCATGTTGGGTTGTCCTATGTCGAGTATTCTCATATGTTTAATTCTGGTTATCTGATGACGGCCTTTCCGGCTCATTTACCCATAATAGTATGATAAAAAGGATATGTTACGTTGGTTCTCGATTGAGTTAGGAACCGGGTGCCTGTCATGGACTTTCGATTTGGGTCGTGACAAATGCGCATTTAGTTTCTATTCTGGTAAATTCCTCGGATTCATGGTGTTTAACCGAGGAATCAAGATCAATCCCGATAAGATCAAGGCCATAGAGGACATTACCGAGGTGGACATGTCAAGGCCGTTCAAAAGTAACTGGGAGCATAGCCGCCTTAGGTCGATTCATTTCAAGGTCCTCCGACAAGAGCCATCGGTTCTTATTGAAGAAGAAAAATAAATTCTCATTAACCCCGGAGTGCCAACAAGCCTTGGAGGAACTCAAGCAATACCTTTCGAGCACACCTTTGCTTCGTACTCCGAAGGCAGACGAGTAGCTGTACTTGTACTTAGTGGTATCCGAGATAGCGGTAAGTGGAGTCCTGGTACTGAAAGAGGAAGGTATGCAATTCCCTATCTATTATGTTGGAAGGATTCTAGGCGAGGCCAAAACTATGTATCCTCACCTGGAAAAATTGGCGCTCGCTTTGCTAAACGCCTCTAAGAAGTTAAAACCGTATTGTAAATGCCATCCCATATGTATCGTGACTACTCACCCCTTGAAAAACATAATGCATAAACCCGAGCTCTTGGAACGATTGGCCAATTAGGCCGTGGAAATCAGCGGATACAATATCGAATATCGACCCCAAACCGCCATCAAATCTCAAATTTTGGCGGACTTCCTGCCGGCCCTAATACCCGAGGTTGAAAGGGAATTCTTTTTGAACTCGAGGACTTCCTTGGGGATCTAGAACCTCTTTACATACGGTGCCTCAAATGCAAAGTGGTCCGGACTTGGAATCGTGTTGAAGCCACCAACAGGTAATGTAGTTAGGCAATCTATTAGAACTGTAAAATTGACTAACAACAAGGCCGAGTATGAGGCCATGATTACTCGTCTCGAACAAGGTAAAAACCTGGGGGCCGAGGTGATCGAAGCTAAGTGAGATTCCATCCTTGTGGTGAACCAAGTCAATGGGACGTTCGAAGTCAAAGAGGAGCGAATGCGAAGGTACCTGGATAAACTACAGGTAACGCTTCATCGGTTCAAGGAGTAGACCCTGAAACATGTACCTCGGTATCATAACAGCAAATGCGATGCTCTTGCTAACTTGGGATTGTCGATTGATGACGATGAGTTCAGCTCGGGAAGGGTTGTACAACTCATGAAATCGTTAGTGATAGAAGGCCACACCGAGAGAAACTCGACAAGCTTAACTTGGGACTGGAGAAACAAGTATATAGATTACTTGAAGACCGAGAAGCTGCCCTCGGATCCCAAAGAATCGAGAGCTCTGAGCACAAAGGCGGCCATGTTTAGCCTGTCCGAAGATAACATCCTATTCAGGAAAATGTTCGACGGCCCACTCGCCATATGTATGGGACTGGGAGATACCGAATATGTCTTGAGGGAAGTTTACAAAGTCAACATCGGGAAGCATTCGGGAGCCGAATCGTTGGTTCGTAAGATAATCAGAGCCGGCTACTACTGGATCGACATGGAGAAAGTTGCGAAGTAGTTCATGCGAAAATGTGATGGATGTCAGCGGCACGCACCGATGATTCATCCGCCTGGAGAGCTACTACATTCGGTCTTTTCACCCTGGCTATTCATGAAATGGGGGGTAGACATTGTCGGTCCCCTGCCATGAGAACCCGGTAAGGCTCAATTTATATTATTTATGACTTATCATTTTTCTAAATGGGTGGACGCCCAGGCATTTGAGAAAGTCAGGGAGAAAGAAGTTATTGATTTTATTTGAGACCACATAATATGCCGGTTTGGAATTCCAGCCGAGATCGTTTGCGACAATGGGAAGCAGTTCATCGACAGTAAGGTGAGCAAATTTTCGAGGACCATAAAATCAAAAGGATCCTATCAACACCCTAACACCCTAGTGGGAACGGGCAGGTGAAGTCTACGAACAGGACCATACTCTAAAACCTTAAGAAGAAATCTTGTGGGCATATCGTACGACCTCAAAATCTAGTACCGGGGCCACCCTGTTTTGCTGGTCTACAGTGCTGAAGCGCTAATACCAGTAGAAGTAAGGGAATTGAGTTTTAGGTTTTGATATGCGACCGAAGAGTCAAACGACAAGGCCATGAGCACGAGCCTGGAACTATTGAACGAGAGGCGCGAAGCCGCCCTCGTATGGTTTGTCGTCCAAAAACAATGTATCGAAAGGTATTGCAACCGGAGCGTCAACCTTCGACACTTCAATATCGGGGACTTGGTATTAATAAAGGTGACATTGAACACCCGAAACCCGAACGTAGGGAAGTTGGGACCAAAATGGAAAGGTCCATATTGAATTATCGAGATTACTGACAAAAGATCATACAAACTCGAAGTAGACGGTGAGCGACTACCGAAAAACTGAAACGTAACCCACCTAAAATGATATTATTGCTAAGGTACGACCCCATCCATTCTTTTCTTTACATATATTACAAATTGGACTAACACTTGTAGGCAACGACCAAAGAATGATGCAACTATTAGGCCCGAAAGCACGCGTTGCACTCTTTTTTTCTTGAACCAGTTTATTCCTATATGGGTTTTTCAGCAAGGTTTTTAACGTGGCAACAACATATCGAGCAAACTTAGAATTGAAGTCCGGTTACGAACCAGAGTTGAGGGTCACATCAACAATATCCGAGCCCTCTCCGCGATCGACCTCGAATACTGGGGCCATCACCCTGGGATAATGATTTTACCAAGGAAGAAAACTTTGTGCTTGAACAGTCTCGGCTCGGTGGATAGGATTTATTGTAAGATCCAAACAGTCAAATGAACCGTGACCATATAGACCACTTAATCCATAACACGAAGCTTGTGCACATTTGCAATCTTGTATGTTGCGCACATAAAGAAAGGAAAAATTCTACCTTGCAGACACATATTATGTCTCTTACGAGTATTACATTTTGTTCCTTAAGGATAGATATTGAGCCCAAGGTCCTCCTCTATCCAGATCCAAGAGATCACCCCCACTCGGGGACTACTGTCCAAGGCAAACTCGGACGGCTGAGGCTATCGAAGCCCGGGGCATAAAAACCTATTAGGTAATGCCTGAACTTATAAGGCTACGTCCATCCTAGAAATGGCTCGGAGACGTCCGAATCCCGTAGTCAAAACATAAGGTCTTCAAAAATTCCAAATCAGTTAAATGGCCACCCTTGTCAAAATTATAATCTGAAAACATTTAAGTAACCACTTTGGGGAAAGCTTCTGGTCATACCAAGCCCCCAAGAGTTTCAAACAAAATTACATCGAGAACGAACCTTGTTCAAACCTACGAACAAAACCCTATTACTATGTTTTGTTTCGTGCTTAGGCATTTGAAATCTTAGCAATCATAAAGAAGAAACCAAAATAAACAAACTCGAAAATTGCCAAAGGAAAAAAAGCCTTATATATACATACATATATATATATATACATACATATATATATATACATACATATATATATATACATATATATATATAAAGGTCTTTACAAAATCCAAATCCCTTTTAGCGATGGTCGAGCCAGTTGAGACTGGAGGTCTTCGATTTTTTGGGCTCAGGCCTCGGCTTTTTCCCACGCCAGTCGAAGTTGGACCTCCACCGAGGCCAGTTGCTCCCGGGCAGCTTCCTTCTTCGAAGCCAATCTTTCCATTTTCCCTTCAACTCTTCGGCCATGGCCTTGACCTCGTCCATCTCGGCTTGAAGTTGGTCGATCCGGTCAACCTTATGATGAACCTGTGGGTTTTGACCATTAGTCGCAATGCTTAACTCATCATTTACAACTTCAAAGATCTTAACCTGTTCCACAGGGTCGGCATGTTCCTTCAGAGCCGCATCCAACTTAGCCCGGAGATTCTTGACTGCTTCTTCACGTTGCTCGCTGAGAAGATTATACATGTCCCATTTCTCAGCAAGCTCCTTGAACTCAACCTCGAGCTGGTTAACCTCAAAGATATACCGGAGAAAGGCTTCATGATGGAGTACCGAGGCCTGCAAAGATATGAAAAGGAAAAGGCATGAGAGATATCAAAAACTAAATTCGAAGACAAAAAAGTGTAATGACACCTTACCCGATTTAGCGCCTGTTGTGCTTCGTTAAACAAGCACGGTGCATCCACCTCGTTCATTTTTGCATGATCTTCTTCGATTACCAAGAACCGGAGGTAGCTAGCTACTCCGACAGGGGCAGAAAGAACCCGGGCATCATCCGGGATGGGGATGATAACTGACCGCTTCCGGCCGAGATCCATGCTCGGGGCAAGGAACTGGTTGATCAACTTTAAGCTCGAGTTCGGCCCACCGACCTTCAGGGAAGAGCTTTTCCTCGGCATATCTAAATCACCCAACCCAAAGAAGTATTCTTGAGCAGATGAGTCCACACCATTAAAAAAGCAATGGAGGGGATCGTCCGCACCATGAGCCCCTTCGTTGGATCACTCTTTTTTCGCTCGAGGTTTATCGAACATGGACTCTGTGAACGAAGGCGACCCCGAAGTTTCTATAACACTGGGCGGGGCGAAGCAAGCGTCTTGAGAATTCTCGCCCTCACTTCTGCACTAGCCTCCTGAACCTGAGGGGGATTAGCCTACGTTGTTTCCCCCTTGGCTGCCACCCTCTCCTCACGGACGGGAAACTCATAGGCCATAAAAAGTTCGTCATCCTCGAGCTCGTCTCTGTGCTGGTAAAGCGAGTCAGATTCAGGCACTCGGGAGGTGATGCTTTCCTTTGTCTTATGAGTCAACCTTCTCCTTGGCTTCTTTTTCTTCGAGCTCGGGAAACTCAAATCCCTCCTTCTTTTCTTCTCTCCTACTGCTGCCCCGAGCTGGCCCGAAGAAGAAGGATCAGCGGGCAGATCTTCGTCTCCTACTAAGAGCCTGAGCTCAATGGTCTTAGGCAAGCCTTCAAAAAGAGAAGAGAAGGACTAAGAACATAGTGCTGAAAAGAAAGCGTAGTGCTCTTATTCAGGAAATGAAATCATACCGTGGGAATGGGCCTCCCAACGGCCCTTCGAGAGCTCGTGCCACGAGCGCTCGGCATAAGGCATCTCCGATCGAATGACCTCGATCCACTCCTTGAGCCGAGGAATGGCGTTTGGAACTTGAGCAAGGGCTGCACCACAACAAATACCGATGAGGAAAAGGGAGGTAAAACGTAAAATCGACATCGAAAAGAGAAGGACACTTACGTGATACATTTCACTTCTCGGAGAATGTCCTAAATTTGGCAGGTATCAGGTCAGTGGTCCTCACCCGGACAAAGCGTACCTGCCAAACCTGATCCCGGTCCTCGTCAATACTTGAAAATAGGGCTTTACTAGCCCGGCGTACAAACTTTATCAGTCCCCACGGAAGATCAGGGACTGTATAAGCGGAGTAGATGATTGACGATGAACAAATAAGAGTCGACTTTGTTCACAAAGAATTGAAGGAGGATTAAGATCCTCCATAGTGACGGATGGATGTGACCGAGGCACACCTCATACCTCATGCAGAAGACCAGAATGAACGGGTCCACCAGGCCCATTGTGAAGGGGTATGTGCAAAAACTCAAATACCCCTCCATATGAGTAATAATGTTGTCATCGGGACCGGGGATCACTATGTTCTTATCCGCCCAGCCACATTCATTCCAAACCACAGGAAGAACAACCTCAATGATGGAGAAAATTTACCTTGATACCGCCTTGATCGCCCTTGCACCGAAGAGGGCTTTTCGACCTTAAGATCATCCGCGACCGAACACCCACTGGGGACAAACATTTTTAAGGAGGGCTCGGCTTCCGATTCATCGCTAGCCACGTCAGGAGCTGACCTCTCGAGGACAACCATATCAGGGGCGGTCTCCTCGACCTCAGTGGTCGGCTACGAGGAAGAAGAAGCACCTTTTTAGGGAACAATATTGGAAGTCTTCGCCATTGTTGTCTGGAAAAATGTTTGAAGAGTGAAGGAAGATTAGGAGATGAAGTGTAAAAACTTTCTAAGAAAATCAAACACGCCAGCTTGAGTAGAGGATAAAGAAAAGATTGCAATTTGTTGAAAAAACTTGAAGAACGAAGGTAAGAATGTTGGAGTATGAAGAAGGGTAGTGATATCTTGGAGGATCGAAGGTAGAAGCTTGGTTAAAAGTAAAAATTGAACGGAGGAGGGAGTATTTATAGAGGCTTTTGCACCGTTTCGCATCCAGGAATGACCTGCCGATGGCTGACACGCGTTTGGAGTCATTATGAAGCGACTCACGGGACGTTTCAGTTTCTTTGTCGTTTCTGCCACGGCATGTTGAAGATGGAATCGAAGAGCTCATGTCGTTCCTCATCGTCTCCGTAAACTTACTCTCCGATAAACGAGGGGACTATCTATATACAGGTGAAATCGGGCACTTTGGACATCCCAGTTTCCAATATGGTAAATCAAGCAAGAGACGTGATGATAAGACACCAAAATCGAGGCGAAGGTATCATCGAGCTAGGGGCCGGGGGCACAACGCCACCCTCGGCAGCATCGGGGCCATGACCTCCGTATCGGTCCAAATCCCAAAAACTTCAGAGAACATTGTCAGGCAACGGAGCACAATTTACGGAAGACTGTGATATCCGTGACCAGCTGGGTATCACGGCGTGGATCTCGACACGTACCAGCGGAAATCTGGTGATTGGTTAAACGGAACATTTTTATCTTTTATAAAATTGTACCTAGGGTAGGACTCCCCTACTATATAAAGGGGGTGTATGATTATTCATTAGACACTATAACACACATATCAAGGCAATATACTATTATTTTCTCTGTTACTCAAAGTTCTTATTCTTGTTCATAAGTGCTTCGTCACTGTGAGTCGAAGATCGATGGCGGATATTTCATTAAGGCTGTTGTTAAGTCCGGAATCATCCTCCTCAAGTGATTTGATAATTTATTACCTTTTTTATCCGTTTAATCTAACGCAACTTATCGTTTGTATCAGATTAATTCACGTATTCTTAAAATCACAAATAAATTTTATTGTTATCCTTTCTTTTTTAAGGATAAACACAATCGCACCTCATACTTACCTGATTAGTGTAGTACCAACTGAGAGCTACTAGATGTCCTGACCAAGAAACAGGTGTTGGCAAAACTTCAGACATGTACATTTGAGGGGCCAAACAAATAATTTAAAGTAAGGACTTTTCACGTACTTGTAACAATTAAATTACCCACTCGCATATCCAGGTGTATGTTTCCATTTCCATATTTAGGTATAAGCTATTTGTTTTTAATTTAACATCCTGTTTCTGAAGTTCACTTGACACAATTAATCTGGATCTGCAGGATAGCCTCATTAAAGAGAATAAAGCGTGTTCTATCAAAGGATTATTCATTTTTATAGTTCGAACGTGAGACATCTAGTAAGATTGGAGCGATGACAACCATACATTAACCCTTGTATCACTGTTATTCACATTTATCGGTGGTCTTTGTTGTCCCAAGTGAATAGTTAATTTGAAGATTGACAAAGGAAGCTCAGGCATGAATCATGTCTATCTCTTGTGTGTATAGACACGGCAGATTTGAGCATATGTGATGCACATGAAAGAGATAAACTTAATTTGATATATTTAATATCTCCTGATCGAAAATGTTGCATAATTGATAAGCAGAAGGATTCCTTACTCAAAGAGAACACTATCCAAGATAAGGGAAGACTTAAAAGTTGAGAACAACTAGAACTCTTCCACCCAAGAAGAGTAGCATTAGAACTCTAGTTGTTTCTTCATCTACTAACTCTATATATTGCAGGATGTTCTTATTTTACAGGCACACACAAAAGCTGAAGTTAAACATGAGTTCAGAGCAAAATAGCAAGGCATTTTGCAAGCAATTCGTGTGTGATTTAAGTGTGCAAACCTGAAGCTACATGAACCAAATAGAAGAACCAGTTCCAAGTGTCTGTCTTTTATTCTAGTTCAATTGTAGTAGGTGTTTTCATATTGTACCTTTCAACTTTATCTAGAGGCAACTGTAATAGGTACTCTGAGTATTCAAGTTAGAGTTAATACTTGAAGTTGTCGAAACAGTTAGAGGCTGGTTTCCACAACGGGATTAGAGTTAATCCTTAGGTTTACAGAAGTGTTTTGTAAATGCAGTTTTGGCTCAGTGATTTAGTGAAGTGTTTGGGAAAACCCTACTGAGAAGTAGGTCGTGGTTTTTTCACCTTTTGAGCTTTTCACGTAAAATATTTGTGTTCTTTACTTTCCGTATTTACTATTTCAATAATAGTAGGTTAAGGAACACTTTGAAAAACCAGATCCTTCCATAATTAGTTCAACAAAAAATTAGACACCACATAAAATGGGTGTGGTATTAAAGTTAAATCATCAGTCTTGTATCACTGTTAATTACGTTAACCCTCCATCTTGAATTTGGAAGAGTGTAATATGGAATGGAATAGGATAAGTGATTTGGATGAGAAACATGTTAACCTTTAACCACACAACTTTTGTTTATGCTAAAGTTTTAATATGGAAAATAACAAAATTATTCGAGGGCCTAATCTTCTTTTCCCTACTTTTCTTTTGTATCTTTTAAGTTTCTCTCTTGTTGTGTTTATAAGAAGAATAGTAACATGTGAGTCGTGATACATGTTTCTAGTTATATTGATTACTAATCTGAATATTATATTAGATATTATTTTTCTAGTTTAATCATCTAATATTTGAAGCCATTGTTCGGGTCCCTATCAAAAAATATTGTATTCTAAAAGCTCGAACATAAATTTTTTAATTAAAAATCAACGGATCATAACAATTTTATCGAGAAAAGTAATCATTTTAAAAAAAGGAAACGAGTAATTTCCTCGTTAATTGTATTTGTGCCTCTCTCAAAAACAGTATGTCACAGTAAAACTGAATCAATGTCAAAAGACTCAAAACCTTTTTTTGTGTTTTGAAACCAAAAGGTGAATTTTGAGTTGGACTTGCTTGAATAGATCTGTATAGTATTTAATCACATGTAAACTGTTAGATGAGAAATCCGATAACTATTATTTTGTCAAACGGTGTCATTATTAATTCGAACTCGTGTACCACACGATATATATAAACATATTAAAGTTCCTATTGGACAGCACCAACGCAATAATTGTGTCGATTTTCTCTTGCACATTCCACAAATTGCAAAGTGAATAATTTATAATCAAAATCGGCACACGTCATATAGAGTCAGATTAGGGCCTCTTTTTTCTTTAGTTACTTTTTAAAAAAAGGGATAATACACAAGCATTACAAATTTATATATTGATTCAGTAATAGAATCTTTAATTTAAAAAAATTAATTTTTAAAATACATCAAATGCACCAGAAATTATAATTCTTATATTATAAAGTTATTAGATATTTTTAAAATCCATTGAAAGAAAAAAGCTACCTGATCAAATTAGTAATAATATTATCATATAAAATGAAACCAGTTAAAATATATTTTAGCTTCAAATATAAAATTTTAAAATCATTAAAAATATCAAATCAAACATGAAACCTTACCTAGACATAATAGTCATCATGGTCAGCTGCTTAAAGGAGGAAGGAATTTGTTGGAGAATCACATTATTTTGAATGAATAAAACGAATGGATGGATATAACTATATTATGGGAAAGTATAGAGATTCCCCATTTTCCCCACTTCCCTAAAATCTCATATGGTGACCATGATCATTATGACCATGACCATTATAATATTCTCTTTTTAGTGCAAAAAGAATATTATATATTATTGTTGTATCTACTTATAATAATGCAAAATGTAATGTGATTGATTATAACATACTAGTCTCCCTCTTACCCCAAACAGAAAAATCTCATGTTTACTTAATATGGAGACCAATATCTGCAATTAGTTACAAATTATCTAGTCATATAAAGTCTTTCTACCATCATTAATGAAAATTTAAGCATAAAAATTGCAAATAACGCATAAATAGACGATGACATCAGATGCAATGAGCTACCAACAAGGGTTGAGTACTGGAGTTGTTAGTATCCTTTCATCCTTCATTAAAGGTCTCAGATTTAAGTGCTGAGTATAAAATTATTTTTGTTAGAAAATGTCTCGACGAATCAGAATTTAGTGGGATCACAATATATGTATCTGTTTATCCTAAAATTCGAGTAACAATTAAACTTATATTGTGGTTTTAAGGATACGTGATCTAATTCAATACTAATTGATAAACAACGAATTAAATGAATAAATTGAACAGTAAAGTAAACCAAACCAGTGCTCAAGCAGTGGTTTCGACCTCGATTCGAGATGGTCTCGTGGTTGGATAACAAGAATAGTAATAAACAATAATGAATAGTAAGGGAGATAGAGAGCAGCGTGTATATCTTTTTATCAGTTAATCCTCATACAAATGAATGGGACACCCCTTTATATAACATGGGAATCCTAAATAAAGTACAATTCTAACAATGGAAGTAAATCCCACGATTGGCGTCAATAACCGCTTGATTCGATCTATCCCGTGATTTCCGTCGTGATCTTTGACCGGTTGCTAATATTTCGCCATTCCATTGTTATGCCTTACTCGAATTCGGTCATGCTCGGTCTCGATTATCAACGAGCACTTCGCTCTTCACGCTCCATACTCTATCATGGAGCTCGAGCCTGGTCCATTACGAGCTTACTCTCGAGGTAGCTCATCTGGCCTATAAAATCGGATATGCCCTATTTTAACCGTATACAGATAGTCCCCGCGTTTCTTAGAGTAAAACGATAAGAAAAGATTTGAGCCTAGACTCTCTGACACCTCGATCATGACATCAACCTTATAACGTTAGCAATAGAAGTGATTGAAGGGTCGCGTCCGCACAGTTCCTAAGGTCATTAATTAACGGCAGTTGATTGTCGGCCACTAGTGCTCTCAAACCGTCAAAGTGTCCATTATAAATAGACCAAGTTCATAATATTTTCAAACTTTACTTCCAAAACTTTTCTCCAAATCTCTACAAGCTCCTCTACTCTCTTCAATTTCATCTTCTTTGCCAGTTTACGTTTACGAAAACATCAATTCCTTCTTCTTTCTTGAACTTCACATAGCGATGGCTAAAACATCAAAGACCGTCCCTCAAAAAGAAAAAACTTCCTCATCACGGCCGGCCGGCGACAAAACGCCAGTGAAGCCACGTATTGAAGAGTGCGTTCCTGGGCCATGCGAACTGACTTCCGACTTCAAAGTCGAAAACCTTCCTCAATTCCCGGCCGATGCGAGCCTATGTCCAGATACATATGTTCGATATTTGAAGATGATCTCGATCAGGTGAAAAAGGACAGTCACTGGGATAACAAAGAGGTGGTGATTACTAACTCCGAGGAGGACATCACTACCTATGTGAAATGGTTTTTAAGTGTGTACACTTATCCATTCACGTTGGGCCCCGCAAATCCTGTCATACTCAATTTTTGCCGCCAATATCGGGTAACCCTTGGCCAGATCTATCCCTCCTTTTGGCGCATTATTATTTTAAACAGATTCTTCTCGAGCAAGGTCGAGGGGATGTCTTTCACCCTTGATCATCTGATCAGGCTATACAACCCTCGTCTTTATCGAGGTGGGTTGATAAGGCTTCAGCGTCGAGCCAAAAAAGTGTTGTTCTTGAGCATAGATGAGGACAAGGACCGAGGGTGGATGGTCCGATTTGTCCGAATCAAGACCTCCGATTTGATCCCCGCCGAGAAGATGACATTCCACGAAGAATGGAACAAGAAACGTAAGTACAATCTCTCTGATAGTGTTTGTTTACTATTTTGTTATCTTTACTCTCCCTGATCTATGTTCTTTTTTATGGTGCAGCTTCCCCTTGGTTTCATGACGCAATTTCGAACCTTGCAGGCTCGGTCCGACAACTAGCCTTCACATCTTCGTATGATGAGCGCTCGTGGCACGATTTGGCTAAGGGTAGGTAGGTGGCTAAAAACCATGGTAAGTTCCTCTATTTGCATTTGATGCTCTACCCGTGAAATACTTCTTTTTAACTCAGTTTCCCTTCATACAGGTCTTAGAGACAACGTTGTCATGAGGCCACCTCTACCTGGGGAAGAGGAGGTTCCGAAGCCGACCAAAGAGAAGAAGAGGAAAAGGGCCTCGCCTCCAGATACCCCGAAGCCCAGGAAAACTAGGGCTCAAAAATCGAAGACTGATCCTGCAGTCTTACCTGCCAATGCAGTCCAACAACTTCGAGAGAAGGACGAGGAAGGAAAGGATGCCGACTGCTTGCTAGTAGCTCAGAAGAGGGGAAGCACTGAAGCTTCAAAGACTTCTGAGCCGATGGAGGTCGAAGAGATTCAATCTCGGACTGAGGAAATCTCGAAAGAAGGTCCGAGCAGAGTCCCCGAGTCATCGGGTGGTGAAAACGCCTCCCGCCGTGGTGAACAACTGGCGGGTGTTCCCGAAGGGTCTAGCTCTGAGGCCCTTCAAAGAGAAGAGAATGCCCAAGTGACTCGTTTGGGGCAATTAACATTGAAGATTCGCCGCCCGGCCCCATGTTCTCCGAAGGGCAGTTTGAAGATGCTCGGGTCATGGAGACCCCGGATGTGGGGACGGCCTACGAAAGGAATGATATATTCCACGGATGCTTCGCAGGGGTCGATGATGGTCCTGACCTGGATGCATCGCTCATTTTTGACGAGGCTCAGCAACTTTTGAATCAAGTAAGTTTTAGCCTTCGTTATCATGCTTGTGTTTTATTCTCATTTCTCTAAGTCGGATTTCCTTGTTTGTGTACAGGCCATGGCACTCCATCGAAAAGCGTATTCCAAATACCGGGCTGAGCTAACCCGATGTGAGGCCGAACTCAAGAAGCTCATGTAGGAGAGAGACGGCCTCAAACTCCTCTATGTTCAAAAAGAAGAGGAGATCAGGAGCCTACGAGTCGAACTGACAAGGGCTCATCAAGAAAAGACCGAGATCATCGAACGGGTAATGTAACTTTTTGGGAGTTTGTTATGTATTAAATTGACATTGGCGATTACCACTTTGACTTTACATGCCCAGCAGAAGGGCGAATTGGTCGAGCAACTTTGTGAGGAGACCAAGATGAGGGAGGAAGAGACTCTAGGGTGGAAGCAGAACATGGATCGTCTCGCCTCGGAGAAAGACGCGATTCGGGACCAACTGACTTCGGTCGAGCATCAACTCCAAAGTGTGAAGGAGGAAATGTTGGCCCGAGCCTAGAAGATTGAAGAGCTCGAGCCTAAATTGGCAGCTGAGCTTGCAAGGGCCAAATCTGAGGCGGAGGCGTTTGTGGCCTCTTTCCGAGCCGACGTCGAAGCTGCTAACATTCAAGCACAGGGGATCTCTGTTGCTGCTAAAGTAAAGTTATCGCGTGTTGTCGATCATGGTAGGCGCCAATCCCGGAGAGAGACTCTCGAGGAGGTACATGCTCGTGGCTTCGACCTCTCAGCTGATATCGAGAGTGCAAAAGTTTTGGAGGACGAGGCCACATACTTACTCTCCGATGATGAAGATTCCACGAGTGGATCTGAGAGCGGAGGAGATGAGGATGAAGCCCTTGAAGATGAAGCTCCTGAAGCAGACTAGGCACTTAGGATCTTTTCTTCTTCTGTGTTTTTTCTTTGTTTTTTGCGTAAGACCAAGTTTTGTTTTTTGTCTTTGATTTGTGTTAAATTATGCTTTGTTTTTGCCTCGTGAAAATTTTGTTGTTGCAGCGTCTGTAATCGAGTGAACACTAGCTCGAACGTAAAACAAACCCGTAGGCTTTTATGGTAAGCAAAGGCGAGTTCCCGAGCTCAATAATATGTTCGAGATTTTTGATGGCTTAATCAATGCCATGACTGTACTGTATTTATAATTAAGTTCGAGTAAGTTTTGAACTTAGAATAGAACAAACCCTTAGGTATTTTTATCAAATAATGGGTAAGTTTCGAACTTACAGTAATATACCCCTTAAGGCTTTATGATGAATCCTCGAGCTATATTCGAGTCAACTTTGTTCGAGCTCGGAATAGTGGAACCCTTAGGTCTGAGTTGAGTCAGAAAAAGGTCTCGAACTCTAAATTTATTAGCCCTTAGGCTCTTTTATATTAGTCCGATATGGCCTCTAAAATATGGCTATTATTTCCCCCTTTCGGCTTAAAAGACTTAGCAAAAATTTCTTTATGACTTAGCATGTATTTTTTACCCATTGGGTTTTTTGAGGGTTCGATGTCGATTAAAACCCCTTTGCCTTTTGTGCCTTAGCACGTGTGTGTTAAGATAATTTGATACCTCTTGAGGTTTTTCGAGGGATGCTTTTATCGAAGCCCTTTAGATTGTTTACTGAGGGTAGCCTTTTTTCAATTGGTTTTTCAAAGAATTTGAAGGCCTATTGTTATTGCAGAATTTAGACGTCTACGAGCCACATTATTATGGCTGTAGCCTCTAATTTGGTCCTAGCCTTTGGGAATGCCTCTTGGGCTTATTTCCTGGTAACATTCCGAACTTGTTCGAAGTGTTAGTCCCCGAGGATGGTGGCCTTGGACTATAGATCGAGGGGTGCCTCTTTGAGGTCTTATTAGCTTGAGTTTAGATAACTCGAATATGCCTATCGTTGATGGCAGTCCCCGAGTGTTCGAGGTATATTTGTATCTGGCTTTTGAGCCATTAGTCACAAAATCATAAGTACGAGATTTGCATAGTAGAGAATTTTCTTCGAGACAAGATGTTTGATAAAGAAAGATGCTTCTTTGAATAATTTATACATGCGTACATGTTTTGTCATCGGGGCTCGACTAATCTACATGGACACGGTTCACTTGACCGTTTGGCCCATTAGAATATTTTCCTATCGAGGCTCTTTGACATGAATTACTTTTCTCGAGAATATAACATCCGAGGGTGATGCCCCTCAGTATTTGAGGTTGATTGCAGAGAAGCCTTGGATACTATTGAATTGTCCTCAGGTAGCACATAATTGTTGCCTCGTTAAAAACCTCGCCAGAAAAACCATTTGGGATAAAAACCGATCTAAGGGAAAAAGAGTGTAACGCGTACTTTAAAACTTGAGGTCTCGATGTCTTTGGTCGAACTCCTGCAATGAGTTAATGTCGAATATATATAAATGAAAGAAGGGAGAAAGTCATACCTTAACAATAATATCGGTTGAGAAGTGATATGTTCGAGTTGTTTGGCAGTGGTTCGACGTTCATCGTTCCGAGTTTATAAGACCCTTTTCTGACTATATCGAGGACTTGGTAGGGTCCTTCCCAATTCGGGCCGAGACTCCCTTCATTCGGGTCTCGAGTGTTGATGGTGACTTTCCTTAGTATTAAGTCCCCGACTCTAAAGTGGCGAAGGTTTGTTCTTCTATTGTAGTATCTTTCAATTCGTTGCTTTTGTACAACCATTCGAAGGAGTGCATCTTCTCGTTTTTTATCTAACAATTCGAGGCTAGTATTCATAGCCTCGTGGTTCGATTACTCTGTTGTATTTCGAAACCTGGCACTGGATTCTTTGACTTCGACTGGAATTAAGGCTTCAGAGCCATATACTAAGGAAAACTGAGTTGCTCCTGTGCTGTACTTTGATGTTGTTCGATATGACTAAAGAACTTCAGGTAGAATTTCTTTCCATTTCCCTTTAGCTTCGTTCAACCTTTTTTTCAGGTTTTGGATGATAGTCTTGTTCGTCTATTCGGCATGTCCGTTCCCACTAGGGTAATACATTGTTGACAATATCCTTTTTATTTCGTTACTTTGCTGCCGATAAATTGTTTACCATTGTTGCATACTATTTCCGCGGGTATCCCAAATCGACATGCGATGTGATCCCGGATGAAATCTATAACCTCTTTCTCTATAACTTTCTCGAAAGCCTGTGCTTCAACCTATTTAGAGAAATAGTCAGTCATAAACAAAATGAACTTAGCTTTACTTTGGGTCGATGACAGAGGGCCGACGATGTCCATCCCCCATTTCATGAATGGCCATGGGGATAGGACCGAGTGAAGTTGTTCTCCAGGATGGTAGATCATCGGTGCAAACCTTTGGCATTTATCACATTTTTGAACAAACTCCTTAGTGTCTTTTTCCATGCTATCCCAGTGGTATCCTGCTCTAATGACTTTGCGAATTAGTGACTCGGCGGCAGAATGGTTCCCACAAGTGCCTTCATGGACCTCTAGTAGAACATAATCGGTGTCTCCTGGTCCCAAACACACTGCCAATGGTCCATCGAATGGCCTTCTGTAAAATGTTCCGTCTTCGGCCAATGTGAAACGAGCAACTTTAGTTCGTAGGGCCCTCGATTCTTTAGGGCCCGATGGGAGATTTCCATTATTCAAATACTCGATGTATTTATTCCTCTAGTCCCAGGTTAAGCTCTTAGAATTTATCTCGGCATGTCCTTCCTCGATCACGGATCTCGAGAGTTGAACGATAGTCCCCGAGCTAATCTCATCTTCCTCGACCGATGACCCCAAATTCGCAAGTGCATCGGTCTCATTGTTTTGTTCTGAGGTACATGTTGTAGAGTCCATTACTTGAAATGGTGCAAAGTTACCTGCAATTTATCCAAATAACTTTGCATTCTATCCTCTCGAACTTCAAAGGTTTTGTTCACCTGGTTCACCACCAGTAAAGAATCGCACTTAGCTTCAATGACCTCTGCTCCCAAGCTTTTAGCTAGCTCAAGACCTGCAACCATGGCCTCATACTCGGCCTCGTTGTTAGACAATCTAGAAGTCTTGATGGATTGCCTAATAATGCTACCTGTAGGCGGCTTCAAAATGATGCCTAGCCTGGACCCCTTCATATTCGAAGCTCCGTCTGTAAAAAGGGTCCATACCCTCGATGATTTACCTAATTTCATTAAGAGTTCCTTTTCAAATTTAGGTACGAGGGTTGGTGTGAAATAGGCCACGAAGTCCGCTAAAATTTGAGACTTGATGGACATTCGGGGGTTGATATTTGATATCGTACCCACTGAGTTCGACGATCCATTTGGCCAATCGACCCGATAGTTCGGGCTTGTGCAAAATATTAAGGAGTGGGTAAGTGGTTAATACACATATAGGGTGACATTGGAAATATGGTTTTAACTTTCTAGAAGCGCTTATCAGTGCAAGTGTCAATTTCTCTAAGTGTGGATACGTAGTTTCTGCTTCTCCTAAGGTTCGACTTACATAATAAATAGGAAACTGTGTACCTTTCTCTTCTCGAACTAGGACACCACTTACCGCGATTTCGGATACTGCCAAGTACAAGTAAAGTTTTTTGTCTGCCTTCGGAGTGTGAAGCAGTGGTGGGCTCGATAGGTATCGCTTCAATTCTTCCAATTCCCGTTGAAATTCCGGAGTCCAGGAAACATTGTTCTTCTTTTTGAGTAGAGAGAAAAACCGGTCGCTTTATTCGTCCAGTCAGCCTTTGTACGACTTTTACACTGTCCACGACGGTGATGTATTCGATGGCCTTGATTTTATCGGGGTTGATTTCGATCTCGATTTGATACCATGAAGCCAAGGAATTTTCCTGAAACGACCCCGAAAGCACATTCTCGGGGTTGAGCTTCATGTTATATTTCCTTAAGATCTCGAACGTTTCCTGCAAATGAGCCAAATGGTCCTCTACGCGCAGGGACTTAACTAGCATGTCATCAATATAAACTACCATTGACTTAATTATTTGTTCTTCGAACATTTTATTTACTAGGCGTTGATATGTAACCCTCGCATTCTTTAGCCCGAAGGGCATTACATTATAACTATACGTTCCATAATTAGTGATAAACGAAGTCTTTTCTTGGTCTTCCGGGTTCATTTGGATTTGATTGTACCCGGAATAGGCATTGAGAAAAGTAAGGATCTGGTGGCCGGCCGTGGCGTCGATCATGTGATCGATGTTAGGCAGTGGAAAAGAATCTTTGGGATACGCTTAGTTTAAGTCCTTATAGCTACACACATTCTGAGTTTGTTCTCTCTTCTGGGACTACCACTACATTAGCTAACCATTAAGGACACTTCACCTCCCGAATTGACCCTATTTTGAGAAATTTAGCTACCTTGTCCTTTATAAAGGTGTGCTTTACTTTGGACTGGGGCCTTGTCTTTTGATTCACCGGTCTGAACTTAGGGTCCAGGCTTAATCGATGCGTCGTTATCTCCGGTGGGATCCCTGTCATGTCTAAATGAGACCATGCAAAATGATCCATGTTATTGATAAGAAATTGAATAAGCTTTTTTCTGATTTCGGGGGTTAACCCCGTTTCCAGGTATACCTTTCGCTCGGGCAGGTACTCGATCAGTATAACTTGTTCCATCTCTTCGACCGTTGATTTGGTGGAATTCGAATATTCGAGAACAACAAAGGTTCGAGGGTCAGAAAATCCTCCTCTTCTTCTTCGATTTGGTCAAGGCCGGGGGTGATGATTGCTATTTGGCTTCCTATTTACCTTTGATGCTCGACCTTTCCGAGGTTGATGGTGTCGATATCGGTTCTACCTCCTCGATTGCAAATATTTCATTTGCGGCATGATGTTCCCCGTATACTTTTTTACACCATCCGTCGTCGGGAACTTCATCATTTAGTGGAGGGTCAAAGGTACTGCCCTCATGTTGTGAATCCAAGGCCTTCCGAGTAGTGCCTTTTATCTCATGTCGCCCTCGATGACGTGGAATTTTGTATCTTGAATGGTTCCAGCCACGTTCACCAGTAGGATAATATCCTCTTTAGTTGTTTCACTAGCCATAATAAAGCTGTTTAAGACTCGATATGCATGTACGATTTGATCCTGTAGGCTGAGCTATTCCACGACCCTTGATCGGATGATATTTTTCGAGCTACCTGGATCCTCTAAAACACGCTTAACTTGAACTTTATTTAATTAGATAGAAATTACCATAGAGTCGTTATGGGGCTAAGAAATGCCTTCTGCTTCTTCATCATTGAATGATAAGGTGCCTTTGGGCACATAATCTCGGGTTCGTTTCTCTCTAGTGATTGGAACCTTAGTGCGTTTGAATATGGGTCCCTGTGGAACGTCGACCCCACCGACGATCATGTGAATGTCATGTTGAGGTTCTTCTTGTTCATTCTTCCTATTGGCGTCCCTTTCCTTGAAATGATTTGTTGCTCGGTCGCTGAGGAATTCTCGAAGATGGACCTCGTTGAATAGAAGAACTACCTCCTCCCTTAATTGCCTGCAATCCTCGGTCCTATGACTGTGCGTGCCATGATACTTGCACATCAAGTTTGGGTTTCTTCGGGAAGGATCGGTCTGTATAGGTCTGGGCCACCTAGTGTCTTTGATCCTTTCAATAGCTGATACGATGCCTGAGTCATCGAAGCTGAAATTATATTCTGATAGTTGAGGTGCCTCTGTGGGATCTGCATACTTGTCAAAACCACTCTTGCTCATAAGACCTCGAGAACTCTGTCCTCGATCACATCTTCGATCGTTCCGGGTGGAATTGCATCCCGAACCGTTGTTCCGTCGATCTGGAATATATGATTGGTACCGATCTTTATTCAACCTTGGCTCTCTATCGACGCCTCTCTGATTTTTACCTGTCAACCTGTTTGGATGCACTGAACCGGAAGGAGCTCCTAATTGGTGTTCCTCGATCCTGATCTTCGACTGATATTGATTGTGAACATCTGCCCAAGTTACAGCTGGGTACTCGATCAAATTTTTTTTCAACTGACGTGATGCTATCGAACTCCGTTCATTCAACCCCTTGGGTGAAAGCTTGAACGGCCCAATCATCTGTGACCAGTGGCAACTCCATGCGCTCCATTTGGAATCGGGACACGAATTCCCTTAGCATCTCATTATCCATTTGTCTTACCTTGAAGAGTTCTGATTTCCTCGTTGCGACCTTTATGACCCCGACGTACGCTTTTACGAAATAATCTGCTAACATGGCGAATGAATCAATGGAATTTGGTGGTAGGTTGTGATACCAAATCATTTCTCCCTTCGACAGGGTCTCTCAGAACTTTTTTAACAACACAGACTTGATCTCGTCATCCTCCAAGTCATTACCCTTAATGACGCATGTGTAAGAGGTAACATGCTCATTGGGGTAGGTGGTCCCATTATATTTGGGTATTTCAGGCATAGGTAACTTCTTTGGAATGGGCTTCGGATCCGCACTCGGAGGGAAAGGCTTTTGCACAAACTTCTTTGAATCCATTTCTTTCAAGATCGGTGGTGCCCCCGGTTTATGATCAACTCAGGAGTTGTAAGTCTCCATCTTTTTATCATTGACCTCGATCTTCTTCTCTCCTGATTCAATTCTCTTGGTGAGCTCCTTGAGCCTTTTCATTACAGCAGGATCGTTAACGGTGTGTTACCACTCGATCTTTCTGGTACTGGCTCGGTACGGCGAGTGATCTCCGGCTCGACCCTATTTGGAGCTCTGTGTTGATTTTGCAACTGAGTAATGGCGGCTTGTTGAGCCTGAAGCATTTCGAATATCACTTGAAGACTGACTCCTTCGTCTCCTCTGCCCTGTGTACCTTCGCCATCAGACCGATATTCTTTGCGTACAGTCCCCTCGAGGTCTGCGCCTAATTCCGTATTTAGAGCAACGTGCGAACTGACGTCGACAGGGTTGATAGGTGGCACTCCCCCAAGATTAGCTTGTGGCACCTCGATTCCTGTAACAATCACATTTTCATTTTCCCTGTGAAATCCGAGTCCATTCTCATTGTGTGCGTATGTGTTTTGTGAGTTTGACATGTTTTAACCTGAAAGAAAAAAATTCTTGACAAGAACAAGCGTAAAATAATGTGTTTTACCAGAATCAGTACTGAACGATCACTATTATCCTTAGCCCACGGTGGGCGCCAAACTGTTTACCCTAAAATTTGAGTAATAATTAAACTTATATTGTGGTTTTAAGGATACGTGATCTAATTCAATACCAATTGATAAATAACAATTTAAATGAATAAATTGAACAGTAAAGTAAACCAAACCAGTGGTCAAGCAGTGCTTTCGACCTCGATTTGAGATGGTCTCGTAGTTGGATAATAAGAACAGTAATGAACAATAATGAATAGTTAGCGAGATAGAGAGCAGAGTGTATATCTTTTATCAGTTAATCCTCACACAAATGAATGGGGCACCCCTTTATATAATAGAGGAATCCTAAATAAAGTACAATTCTAACAATGAAAGTAAATCCCCCGATTGGCGTCAATAACAGCTTGATTCGATCTATCCCGTGATTTTCGTCGTGATCTTCCAACGGTTTCTAATATTTCCCCATTCCGTTATTATGCCTTACTCGAAGTCGGTCATCCTCGGTCTCGATCTTCAGCGAGAACTTCGATCTTCACGCTCCATACTCTGTCATCGAGCTCGAGCCTCGTCCATTACGAGTTTACTCTCGAGGCAGCTCCTCGAGCCTATAAAATCGGATATGCCCGATTTTAAGCCTATGCAGTATCCAATATTGGGTGAAAAGGAAAAAAAACTGGGGAGTTGCTACGAAATTTTATGTCACAACCCAATTTCGGAGTCGTGATGGCGCCTGTCGTGGAACCAGGCAAGCCTCCCTTTTTAACTAAGCTAAATTCAGTTTCCAGTAAGAATACGAATTTTAAACGAATTTATTAATAAAACTAAGAATCTGAAGTTTAAAACAATGTGTGAAAAACTAAATTAAAACCTTCAACCCCGGATTCGATGCCAATCTGTCATGAGATACTATTATCATAAAGCAAAGAAAATGAGAAATGGACAACATTATCTCAAAATAAAGAACAATAGGTAGAATAAGAAAGAGAAGACGAGGTCGCGATCGCTAGCTGCTACCTAGACAACTCCAATGAAAACTTTGACAGCTGCTCAATATCCACTACCGAGTCCCGGTGTACCTGGGTCTGCACACAAGGTGCAGGGGGTAACGTGAGTACACCAACTCAGAAGTAACGAACCCAAACTATGGGCTGAGAGGTACTGGCGGACTAAACCTCAATAATTAAATCATCAACGTAAAAAATTTAGGCTTGTTCACAGTTTATTAGAAAATAATAACAGAATATGCTAGATATACCTCCATATGTTCTACATGCCAACATGTCACAGTGTGAAAATGCACATACTGCTCACAACCCTCACACAACATTCCACTCAGTACCGTATATGGCTCTCAGGCCCAGGGAAAAGTCCATCCCAAAATGTACATAATCATTGGTGACCGTAGTCACTCCATACTGAGGAAATAGGCCAATCTAGCCCCACGGAGAAAATCCATCTTCGGAATACAACACTCGGACAAGATCCATGTCCAGGGACGATCCATCCCTCACATAACATCAGCTTCAGACAAGATCCATGCCCAGGGAAGATACTTCCTCATCATCAATGCGCTCACTAGGGGTGTAAAGACTCCGGAGGGGCCCTAGTGGCCCGAGCGCCATATCAAGACAACGAAGGCATGATTAAATATCGTTGCAGTGTGTAGTCCATTCTCAACTGTCTCAATAACAGGCTCTCGACCTCACTCAGTCATTACTCTTCAGTCTCACTCACATGGATCACAAATGCCTCCATCAGCTCGAAACAATGATAAGTATGCATGTAATTAACAATACTGAGACTGGGATATGAAGTGATATGCTATAACATGACTGATTATATGACATCAAATAATCACAAAATGAGACAGCAATATACGACCACTCGGGTCTCAACATTTTCGACGTGAAGCCTAGTATTTATACTTAACATGATTTCTAACATGTTCACAATTACCACATTAATAGAAGCACATATATCATCATGGAATAATCACTAAGCGGTGCCATGGGATAAGTCAGGCCACAATACTCGGTGCACACCCGTCACTTGGCAAGTGCGTCACCTCAACAATAGTCATAAATCATTTAGCTCGAGGTTTCGAACCCTCAGAACCAAGTTTGGAAACGTGAATTATCTCAAAACCGGCTAAAATACTATTCCGTAGTGCCTTTTCCTTTAAATCCGGCCCCTGAGTGCTCCAAATCTACCAAGTTCAGACATTTATCATCAAATTATGCTTAAGGAGTGAATTCCATTTGAAAAGTACCAAATTTAGCTCAAAACCCGACCCCCGGGGCCGCGTCCCGAAACTCAGAAATTTTTATACGAAAGTGTTCTTCATCATCTCACGAGTCCGTACATATAAGGAACACTAAAATCGGAGTTCGTTTGACCCCTCAAATCAATCCCTAAAGGTCTCAAAATCTTAAGCCCTAAACCCACCTTATTCTATTGATTTTCATGAATTAATACTGAGATTATGTTCTATAATCACCCATAAACGAGTTTTAATGATCAAAGCACTTACCTCTATGAAGAACACTGATTTCCCTCTTCAAAAATCGCCCCCAAAGCTCTCTGTCCGTAAAACAATGGTGTAAAAAGGGTTTAAGTCGCAAAGGGTTTAATTATATACTGCACAGTGATTTCTTCACTGCGATCACGGCAAAAGCCACGCGATCGCGATTCACAGCAGCTCAACCTCACGCAATCGCAACCAGATGCACGCGATCGTGAAGACCCTTTGACCTCACCCCCACGCGCCTGTCATGACCCTACGCGATTGCGACGTAGCCCATGCGATCGCACTTCACCTTCTTCCAAACCTACGGGATCGCACTCCGATACACGCGATCGCGATGCACAATTTTTCCTGGCCCTCATAGTGTTCTACGCGATCGTAGCCTTTGCCATGCGATCGCGATGCACAATTCCCTACTGCACAAAAACCAGAAAACCAGCTCTTCCTTTAAGTCTAAAAATGCCCGTTAATCACCCGAAATCAATCCCGAGCCCCTCGGGACCCCAACCAACTTACCAACATATCCCATAACATCGTTCAAACTTAGTTGCACTCTCAAAACACCAAAACTAACATCAAAACACCAAAATTACATCGGATTCAAGCCTAAGAACTTTGAAATTTCTAAAATCTACCAACGATGCCGAAACTACCCAAAACAACCCCGATTGATCTGAAATTTTGCAGACATAAAAATGACATTATGAACTTGTTCCAACTTCCGGAATTCCATTCCGACCCGAATAGCCTATTTTTCACTGTCGACCGGAAATCGCCAAAAACTAACTTTCGCCAATTCAAGCCTAATTCTACACCGGACATCACAAAAATATTCCGAACACACTCCTAAGTCCCAAATCACCTAACGAAGCTATCCGAGCCATAAAATCCGCATTCCGAGGTCGTTTACCAATAAGTTAACCCTCGGTCGACTTTTCCCATTTTAAGGTTATTTTTAAGACTAAGCGACTAAACTCTCACTACAACCATTCCGATTTCAAGCCTACCAACTCTAACATATCAATAACAGTATAACCAACCTATGACAAGCAATAACAATAATTTTTAATGCAAATTTTACGTAACGACCGACCAGTTCGTTACATTTTATAATCTACGGAGAAGTAATTTTGGGGTTCTTTTGTGTTTTTGTTTGTTGTGTTTAACCACTCTTGTCTTCATATATCATGCATGTGCTGGTCATTTTAGATACTGTAGTTTTGGTTCTTGCTTGACCAATCCCCATCTAGCTAGTCTCCTCTAGGAAAAGACATATGAACTAAAGTACTGTAATTCTTCTAGTCATATATTTAAACAATATATTAACGAATATGACAGCAATAATATTAAGTATGAATATGACACTATTTGAATGTATATGTACGCATTATGTATTTCGATTATTCTATTAGATAATTATTTTTGACGTGTACTATATATATCAAATAACTCTTACATCGAAATTTAAACGCGCTTTTTCTCTCTATTAAGATTTGAGCTCTAGTTTCCTATCGCTTTCACCCACTTTTTTGTTCACTGGGTTACACTCAGTAGGTTAATCTCTAATTTTAAGTTCATTGAATCTCTGCATACATATAAGTAGAAGTAACTTTGTTTTGGATCTATTAAAATCTAAATCAATAAACAAATTACCTTGTGATCTGGCATAATTAAACAAATGAAACTTTTGCTACGTGACATGATCCTTAATGGAGTTTTTAACTCAATAAACTTGAAAGAAAAACTCGTACTCAAGCTTGAACTTGATTGCATTATCAAGTTTGAAGCTTGACTCGTATAATGAACAAGCAGAATACATCTAAGTTAAATGCAATTAGTTAATGCAATAGGCATGGAGATACAAATTTAGACGCATCTATTGGAAGATTTGTTAATATTAATAAGCTTTTGATCCTAAAAATTTAGATTTCATTGACCATTATATATGTGACTATTTCATTGTTACCTATAAAATCTCTCACCAAGGTTTCCAACATTACTGGAATTTACAAATGAATTAGACTCAAGTATACTTGACTAAATCTCTAGAAGTTTGAGTTAGGATTTTCTTTGAGCCAATTGAGTCCAAACAAGAGGTAAAAAAGAAAGTTGGCTTTGGATGCTGCAATATTAAACAAAATGATTGGGAGCAATCCCAATGTCACCCCACGATATATTAGCCAGTCAAGTACACCTAAATAATAGGACTTCCCTAAAAGTTCTAAAAATCTAGGTACTTTTCAACTAGGATGTAGGCTATAGGCTGATAGCTGTTACCTAAAATCTGGTGTCACATTCCTAGAGATTTGTTAGTCAACATTCAATTGCCAATTTTCATGTCATTTTCCCAAGAGTTTAATTGCAAGTTATCCTGACATAAAAATTGAAATTAAGATAGGTTATTTTATGTGACAAGTAAAAAGATATTGATATCGCAATTTTCTTTCTGAAATATTAATGTATACATATTAAATCATTTTGATAATGGTTCAGTAGTCTCTTCATCTCTCCCAGCCATTTGTTTGGAAATTTGAATGGACTCGTTATCTTAGAAAAATTTAAATACGCATAAAATGTCAAAAGGAACCTTAGTACCAAATTCGTATTTGTGGTTTTATTCTTTTCGGTCATGACATATCATGCCGATTTGCATTAGGAAAAAATGAATGGAAGAGTAAATAATTTCTAAATATAAGAATTTGTCAATTTTCGTGATGTACAAAAAAAAGAGTGAAAGAAATCGAGAAAAAATGATATACAAAATTAGACAATACAAAAGAAATACTACAAACTGAAATCTGTTCGTTTCAAAAAGTTTATTAAGACGATCCTAGTTCAACATTGACTCAAGTTCAGCTCAAGAAAAGCAAATCTATGAAACTGATTTACCCGTAAAGCGGTACATTTGAATTCATACGTGATTTTTATACAAATAAATTGATTTGATCCAGAATAATAAAATAATTAAAGAATAATATGATACTTAGCCTCAGAATATAGATAAAATAGCAGAAATAACGATTTCGGGAACAAGATTTCTGAGCGCAGCATTGATGAGATCAAAAGCAAGAAAGTAAATGATATTAAGCTTTGTATAGAGTGTAGCGTAAGTTGGTCAGAAAATTCGTATCCTTTACAATGATAATTGGGCTCACTATTTATAGTTGTGTATAGGAAAGGAGGTCCTAGGATCATGCGCTCCTTTAATGTCAATTATGAGGGCCATTGATGAAGATGTAACGGTGAACATAAATGCCGAATTCTCTGTAACGGGCAACCGTCGTTAATGGTGCTGAATATTCCTTATTAAATGCTACTGGGCACAAAGCATCAAATATATCTTTATAAGCGTTATCCTTTTCGGTGACAAGCGGAATAGCTGTGTTCGACCATCCCCATCTTGGGTTCAACGTGTCCTTCCCTCGGATGACCACGTGTCATTACATATTTTACCTATACAGATAGTCCCCCTGCTTTCCAGTGACATTATTTTTGTGTCACCGTGAAGTTGGAGAAATACTCTTTTGGCGAAAATTACTATAACTTCCTTTGCAGTTCTCTGACGGTTGATTAGACACACGTCTCTCCGCATTTAATGCCCTAAACACGGTCATCCCACGATTCAGCACAACTTTTGTCGATTATCGAGGTAATCATGACCATGGATTTAGCTGTCAAAATTTTTACTTATACACATCATCCTTTTCCTTATGCACATAATTTCTCGAACTTCTAACTTGCATCATTGCTTTCCATCTTTTCTCTAATACCTTTTCCTTTCTCTATTCAAATGGCTTCCTCTTCAAACAGTGCTGGTTCTTCAAAGGGCAAGAACAAAGCTGAAGATTGTGCTCCTCCAACTGTAAGTTCCATCATCCCCAGAAGTCTCAACACCACTAAGAACTTCGAGGAAAAATTCCCTACTGCTAACCCCCGTTCATGGTATGTTAGTACGTATCCTTCTTCTATTCGTCCTTCTAGTATTCCTACTGTGAAGGAATATTTCCGTTGCCACGACTTAGATATTATTGCTCCCGATCTATCAGAGTGAGTGACCCTTCCCGGGGGGGGGGGGGGGGTTACATATTTTTATACGTATCCCTTTACTTTGGGTGCGTTTTCTTTGAGTGGAGAACTAGATTCCGTGATTTGTGGTGTTTTGCCTCCGCTACCAAATATGTTTGGCACAGGTGAGTCCCTTTGTGTGGAGGAAGATTGCCTGCCTTTGGCGCCTGTGCCAGGAGACTGGAGAAGAGTTAACCTTAGCTCACATGATGAATCTCTACTCTCCCAAGATTTTCCGTAGGGGAATGATAAACCTCTGCAAGAGTGGCCACAATGCTCTGTTAACCAGCATGTATGATGATAACGCCCGAGGATGGACGGAACGGTTCGTGGCAGTTGCCACTAATAATGGCTTCATCCTTTCTGGCTGCATGTAATCGCACTCGTAAGAAATTTTCAATTTATACTTCTTTTTACTAAATATTCCTTCATGACCGTATTGACTCTTCATCTCGTCATGTGTTCAACAACTAGATGGGTCCCACCGGTGGGGGAAGGCTTGGACCGATGGGTCCAAAAAATCTTGGATGTTACGACGCCTGAAACTCGTTTGTGGATAGTACTTCCCTTAAATATGCGTGGAAGGCCAAAAATCATAGTAATTTGAACTTACCTCGCTTTTATTTTTAATGTGAAGAACTTGGTTGAACCCTTCTGACTTGTTCATGAAATAAGGTCTACCCGCGGGCTCTGTTACTGTCCCCGAGGAGGACCTCTTTACTGATCCTTCTGATGCAGCGAGGCTGCTTCAGGAGGCAGTCACTCGAACAGGCATCTCTGGACCTGCTTCAGGCGCAAATGTTTCACCACGAGGTCCCCGGCTAGAGAACAAGCAACCAAAAAGAAGGTGTTCTTCCTCGGCCATGAAAAAGAATAAAAGGGTGAAGACTATAGCCCCTGAGTCGTCTCCGGAAGTCATTATCACTAGCCCTCTTCCCGGGCCGGTCATAGATACCGTGGTGGTCGACGATGATGGAGAAGCCAGTGATGATGGGGTTTCTCGACATAGAAGGCGACGCTCATCATCACCTCAACAAAATGCTCCATCTGCTGAGTTAATTGTTCCAACTGAGGACGACGTCTCGCCGCTCTGGGGGGAGTTTGATTTGGTAAAAAATGCCAACTTGCATTATCGGGTCCCAACGGTTGTGCTCGATACCGAGTCCCTTTCGTCTTTTGATGGTGAGCACCCAACCACCAACACTGCACTTGATTAAATTGCTTCGAACCTTTCAACTCCATCTTCTTCATCCCCTTCTTCTCCATCACCAGAAACTACTACATCATTTCCATCTTCATCCACTCTCCCACCGGCAACAACTATACCATCTCCACCTGCCGCATCTGATCACGAAGGAGATATTCCTCCTCGCCTGTCCCCAGTTCATGGGAATTTGGGGCAAAATTACGCTGCCACTTCTGAATATCCACAAATGAGGAGGAGTGTGACCCTCTCGGTCTCTACCAGGTGCAACATGCTTTCCCGACCAGTGGAGCTTGCTAACTATCTGAAGCCTCTGGCTTCGGAAAGAGATTGGAAAAGGATCCAAGCAGTCTCGGGGGAGTTTTTGTTAAACAATGCCATGCACAATGTTGCATCGGTACGTTCCTTTATTCCTTTGTAAATTTCTTCTACTTTTGCCTGAATGTATTCTAAGTTTTGTTTCTCTTGTTTGTAGGCCAACTTTCTTGCTTCCGAAGACCTTCAAAGGTTGATTCGTGAGAAGGAGGAAGTCACTTCTGAGTGGGATCAACCTTTGGTAGAACGAGATCAAACCATACTCCGACTTTCGGAATTGGAAACCAATACCACTGAGGCAGTTGTGTTGGAGGCCCATTTACAGCAAAGCGAGCAATAGGTGGTGAACCTTAGCCAAGAAATTGGCCTGTTAAGGGTTAGGTTCGATGAAGATATGGCTAAATGGGCTGAAGTCCAAGACGTCGTTCTTGCTGCAACCGAGCGCGAGGCTGCCACTACTGAAAAAGTGACTGAATTAGAGGCAGCCTTGAACTCCAAAATCGAAGAGCTTACTGCTGCGGGGGCGAAACATACCCAATTGGAAGAGAATCAAAAGAAGACTATCGAGCATAATAGGCTCTTTAGTTCAAGCGTCTGCGACCTTGATGTTAGCCTCATATTTGTTAGGTCCTTTCGGGAAAGCCATTTTGCCGAGGTAACTCAACTCAAAGAAGAAATTAAGCACTAAGCAGCTTTACTCATCGTTGAAAAAACTTATGCCATGTATAGCATGAGGAGAAAAGCCTTGGAAGAGGCCAAAGCAGGCATTATTGAATTTGATGCCGAAATTACTAAGGCCCGAGAACTTGAGTTGACTGCTAAAAATTGACTCCCAGTGCAGTCTGCCGCTCCTGATTCTTCTGGTTTTGGTTCTAGTTCTGAGTTTTCTAGAACTAAAGAGGAATTGGAAGGTGACGAGTTGAAGACCAAATTGGGGAAAATATTGAGCCATTTGTGGATCCTCCTACTTCTCCCGAGGAGAGGGGAGGGAGGGAACTTCTCTTCCTCCTGGTTCCGGAGATGCTGCAGTTTAGCTTTTCTTTTTCCCTTTCCTATAATTTTGCCATTTTGGCATTTTTTTTTAAATAAAGACATATTTCTGTTCAGTTGTGGTTTGAGTCTTACTTTAGTTTGAGTATCTATGCAAGTCTTTAACTTTTCATTATCTTAAGAATTCTGCGCATGTTTTTCTGTTTGTGTTTTGCTATGTGTGATCTCAGATGCTTTTTCCTCGAAGCATTTTGGCCCCGGGTATTATCCCTTACATAAGTGTTTCTATAAGTGTTTGTGCAAGTTTACTTTTGCGTCTTTTTGTGTACATCTTCGGGTGCATTTTCTCCTTAAGACATTTTAATTTCGGGCATAGATTCTTCTGAAATCAACCCTTTAACTTTAGGGTTTTCATAAGAGAGGGCATCTATTGAAGAGGACGTCTCCTATTCGTTACAACACTAACATTTGAAGTACTTGTTTAACTTTCAAGAAGTGGTTAGTTCATCGTTCAGACTAGAAACAAGATAAAAATAAAAGGATTTCATTTCATTTAATTCCATCTATTTTCATAACTATACAAGCTTTTGCTATGCTAAAAAAGAAATTGACATTACTTGTGGATATCTTATACAACTTGTTTCTACGGGGCTGGCTACGCAGTCCCGGTTCCCGATGACACATTTACTATTCCGGATTTTCATTCCCGATTGATGTGGCTATTACTGGTGCCGTATCCTCATGTTATTCCCCCCCAGTTTTCGAATGCAAAGAAGCGAATTGGAACAGTGGAAGTCTTTTACCTTCAAAAATCCCGCCAATGAATTGCTAGACAATCCTTAACTCGGTAACACACCTTACTTCCCTTTAGGAATCCATGCTATCGAGCGAATGATTATCTAACAATCCTCTAGATAACCTTTGCTCGACAACAAATTTAACTTCCTAGTGGGAATTTGCTAACGATTCAAAGGTTATCTAACCGTCCCCGAGTGGAAGCTAGTTTGTTTGCCTTGATATTAAAAGTATTAATGCTGCTATCCTCGTAGTATGCTTTCGGTTGCTTCCTCGTTAAAAACCTTTCCAGAAAAACCCAATTAGGACAAAAACTGAATGAAAGGAAAAAGGGTGCAGACATACTTTCTGCTCGGATAATATTAATAAGCAATAATATATTTTGAGGTGTGCCCCGTTCCAGTTGATGGGCAGCTTAGCTCCATTCTGGTTTTCCAAATCGTATGAACCTTTCCTAGTGATGGGTGAAATTCGGTAGGGACTTTCCCATGTTGGTTCCAGCTTCCCTACGTTGAGATCCCGGGTAGTTTGATTTACTTTCCTTAGAACCAAATCTCCTACTTCGAAAAAATGGAGGTTGGCTCTTTGATTATAATACCGCTCCATTTTCTGCTTCTGAGCTGCCATTCTTACACGCGCCAAGTCCATGCATCCTTCAAGAAGCTCCAAGTTTATCAACATTGCTTCGTTGTTAGATTATTCATTTGCTTGGAAATACCTCAAAGTAGGTTCTCCTACTTCCACCGAGATTAGAGCTTCAGCGCCATACACAAGAAAAAGGAGTTTCTCCTGTGCTCGATTTGGTCGTTGTATGGTAGGCCCATAACACTCTGGGTAATTCTTCGGGCCACTTGCCTTTTTCTGCTTCTAACCTTTTCTTGAGGTTTTGAATAATCACTTTGTTCGTTGTTTACGCTTGAACATTCGCGCTTAGATGGTAAGGTGAAGACATGATCCTTTTTATCTTCAAATCTTCAAGGAACTTTGTAACTTTTGCACTGAATTGTGGCCAATTGTCATTTGCTATTTCTTTGGATATTCCATCTGCAAATTATATTTTTCCATTAGAATTCAACCACTTTTCGTTCCCCAATCTTTTGATAAGGACTTCCTTCCACCCATTTGGAGAAATAGTCAGTCATAATTAAAAGAAACCTTACCTTTCCAGGAGCCGATGGCAACGGTCTGACGATGTTCATCCCCCATTTCATGAATAGCCACGGGGAAAAGACGAATGTAAGGGTTCCACGGGTTGTTGCATTAATGGTGCGTAATGCTAGAACTTATCACATTTTCATACGAAATCTTTGGCGTCCTGTACCATGCGAGGCCAGTAATATTCTGCTCGTACCAATTTCAGCACCAAGGAATCTGCACCCGATTGGTTGCCGTATATCCCTTCATGAACTTCTCTCATGACGTAGTTAGCTTCGGACGCTCCTAAGCACCGGGCCAGCGGGCCTTGGAAAGATTTTCTATACAATTGGCCTCTCTTGAAGCTGTATCGTGCAGCTTTGGCGCGTAACGCTCGTGATGTTTTGTGGTCTTCGTGTAACTTCCCGTGCTCGAGATAGCCGATTATTTCTTTCCTCCAGTACCAGTTCAAACTATTTGAATTTACCTCGTAGTAACCATCTGTATCCTGAACCGAGTACAGACTCCGTTCCCTTTATTTTCATTGATGATCCTAAGTTTGCTAATACATCTGCTTCTGCGTTCCCCTCCCTTGGGATATGAGTGATTGACCACTCCCAGAATCATGCCAATAGATCCCATAACTTTATCACATACTGTTGCATGCGTTCTTCTTTAGTGTCAAATATCTCATACACCTGATTTACCACCATCTGTGAATCACATTTGATTTCGATGACCTCGGAGTCAAGTCCCCGAGCCAATTCTAGTCCTGCAATCAAAGCTTCATACTCTGCTTCATTGTTAGTTAAAGGGATCGTTCTAATAGCTTGCCTTAAAGTTTCTCCTGAAGGCGTGATTAAGACTATTCCAAGTCCGAACCCATTTACGCTGGAAGCCCCGTCCATAAATAACGTCCAAACTCCTGATGTCGATTATGATGCCATTGATGCCTCCTTGGTTTCTATATGCAGCAGTCCTGAACTGAAATAGGCCACGAAGTCATCCAAGATTTGTGACTTAATTGTAGTCCTAGGTTTGTATTCAATGTAAAATCCACTTATTTCGAAGGCCCATTTAGCCAATCTTCCCGAGATCTCGGGTTGTAGAGAATGTTCCGCAAAGGAAAAGTAGTCACCATAGCTACCGGGTGGCATTGGAAATAAGGCCTTAGCTTCCGAGCGGCTACTACGAGAGCTAATGCCAATTTTTCCAAATGTGGGTTGCGAAATTCTGCTCCCATTAGAATTTTTCTAATATAATAAATAATAGATTGCATACCTTTTTCCTCACGGAACAAATTGCACTTTCCATAACTTCCGAGACCACGAGATAGACCAACAAAATTTCGCCTTCTTTTGGTTTTGAAAGCAACGGAGGACTTGATAAGTACCTCTTCAAATCCCTCAAAGCTTGTTGGCACTCTGGTTTCCATTTGGAATCATTTTTCTTTTTGAGCAAAGCGAAGAAACGATGACATTTTTCCGATCGACCGGGAAATAAACCTGCTTATAGCTGCCAACCTTCCCGTGAGCTTGTGGACTTCCTTTACGCTCGATAGTTGATCTGGGATGTCCTCTATGGCCTTGATTTTGTCGGGGTTTACCTCAATTCCCTTTTGAGAGACCAGAAACCCCATACACTTAATTGAAGTAACGCCGAACGCGCATTTCTCGGAGTTAAGTTTCATGTTATGCTTCCTCAGGATATCAAATATTTCTTGCAGATGTTTGAGGTAGTCACCTGTATTCAAAAACTTAACGAGCATATCTTCTATGTAAACTTCCATAGTTTTTCCTATTTGATTTTCAAACATCTTATTCACGAGCCGCTGACAAGTGGCTTCGGCGTTCTTCAACCCGAAAGGCATCACATTATAACAATATGTACCAAAATTCGTTATAAACAAAGTCTTTTCCTAATCTTCCAGGTTCATCTAGATTTGGTTATACCCGGAATAAGCATCAAGGAAACTCATTAACTCGTGCCCGACCGTGGCATCAATTATTTTATCGATATTTGGCAGTGGGACCGAGTCTCTCAGGCATGCCTTATTAAGATCTTTATAATCTATGCACATATGAAATTTGTTGTTCTTCTTAGGAACTACCACTACATTAGCCAACCAGTCCGGATATCTTACCTCTCGGATCAAACCGATATTAAGAAAGTGAGTTACCTCTTCTTTGACGAATTTGTTCCTGCTTTGGCAATAAGGAGTTTCTTTTATCTTACACGAGGTACGTCGGGATCTATTCTTAGCTTGTGCACTGCTACCTCCATCGGAATACCTATCATATCCTCATGCAACCATGCAAAACAATCGGCGTTAAATTTAAGAAATTTAATAAAACCAGACCTGAGCTCCGGGTGCAGTCCCATTCCCAATTGGAACTTCCCTTCTAGGAATTCTTCGAACAATTCAACCCGCTCCAATTATTCCGCTGTGGACTTTATCACGTCTATATTTTTTGGAACTTAGAAATATCTCAGCACTTGATATTGCTCCGACGATTCTGTTCCCGGGCCAACTTCTTCTAGCTCGGGAGCAGGTGTCGGTTCCTATAACTGCTATATCACGTGATCCTTCCCTTTGCTGCTGGAAACTGAAATTGTATTCATCTCCCTGCTGCTGGTTGATCACCCCTTATCTACCTGATTCTTTCGGGAGTTGGAAATTTTTGCAATTGGTGATAAGTCGAGGGTACAACTTTCATCTCGTGTAGCCATGGACTTCCCAAGATGATATTGTATCCCATGTCACCATCTACTACTTCGAAGAGAGTTTTTTTCATTACTCCTTCAGCGTTCGTGAGTAGTAAAATCTCCCCCTCCCCGGGTTGTTACGGTTGCAAGGTTGAAACCAACAAAGAGCTTTGTAGCCGGAACAATGTTTCCAGTGAGTTTAGCTTGATCCAATACTCTCCTTTGTATGATATTAGCCGAACTTCCTGGATCCACTAAAACATGTTTAATTTTAAAGTCTAACACATTTGAAGAATATACCAGTACATCGTTGTGCGGTAACAACAATCTGTCTACATCTTCCTCCATGAAAGTGATATCATCTTCGTGGAGCCTTTTACTATGAGTTATTGAATCTTTCATCTTCTTTGCTGCCAAAAAGGCGACCCCATTAATCTCACTCCCCTCGAAGATCATATTAATCATTTGATGTGGGGGTTCTTTTCCTGCTTTCGAGGGTTCCGCGTTGTCTTTGTTCCGACCATAGTTGTTCTTGGCTCAGTCACTTAATATATCTCTAAGGTGACCATTCTTTAAAAGCGTTTCCACTTCTTCTCGGAGAAGTAGGTAGTCCCCTGTTCGGTGGCCATTTATCCCATGGTTCACACCATAGGTTAGGAACCCTCTTATTGGATTGGATCTCATTAGTCATGGGAACTGTGCTTCTTTGGTGTTTCTCATGGATGGCACCGATTCCACTATACTGCATTGAAGTTGTATTTCGATAAATTGGGGTAAGAAGAATCTCGAGACCCCGACGTCTCCTTATCCTATAACAACCTATTTTTTTCTACCCATGATAGGACCTTCTGTCAACGATGAACTTGTCTGATGTACGGGTCCCTACCACAGCCTTAGATGTGTTCGTATGGCAAAAATCGTCCCATCGAAGTCCGTCTGTCCGCGTTGTGAACAACTATTTTTTGACCACACCGAAATTCTATACTATTTTGCTATAAATATTAA